>CM019699.1:38686377-38861377 GCA_009760885.1 Achatina immaculata | reverse complement strand
AGGTAATCAAATCCCCAGACTGTTCTTTCCTCAGTCGATGTGTCAAGGATGAGCTGGCAACCACCGATCCTCTCACTGATCCCAGGGGTCGCCAGACTGCACGTGAGCCAGTAAATCTCTTTAGCTACGGCTGATTTACTCGGGGGGGGGGGGGTGGGGGGGTGGGGTTCACCTGAGCGACGTCTGTTTATCTATAGTAGTGATTTGATCCGCGGCATTCTGTTCTGTGGTGCGTTATTTTGGCTGACTTTCTCTCTGCCTCTCTCTCTCTCTCTCTCTCTCTCTCTCGTTATACTTTGGTACTTTGTAGTTTCTGTTTCCTGGAACTTCCCTGTTTGCTGCCCCTGAGTACTTCATCGACCTGTCTCGGTGTTTATGACCAGAATGTCCTCGAGCAGACCCACTGGATCATCTCTGATCCTCTGGATGTTCCTTGGGGTTGTAAGCACGGGTCTTGATGCCGTGGGTTAATTTTCCAGCTCTTCATTCTAAATCTATACTTATTATCCAACCACCCGAAGGTATATTCTTGTTAAGGTATTCCTAAGCGAGAAGCTTCGTTTTCCTTCTGTTGATCTCTGTTCACTAGAAGCAAGGCGAAGACGGCTGCAAGACATCGTTGACGATCTGCGAATGGATGCATCAGCAGCGGGGCATCTTGCTCACAACCGAGAGGCCTACCGGAGAGTTATTAGGGAGGGAAAGTTCCGCAAGGGACATGCAAATGACTGACTGACTGACTGACTGGTCTTTGTTCATTCTGAACTTTCCTCCATTCACCCCATCTCCTCATATTCATTTCTCTCTTTTGTTATCTGCGCCATCTGGTTGGCATTTTATATGGGGCTGAGGTCATATATCCTTTATTCTGGTTTGTCTTTCTCATTTCTCAGGCAATGGCCTGCTTTTACTTTGTGCTTACTTACATTATCTGGGTTCGTTTAGAATCCCTCTTTCTTAAGAGAAGGACACCAAAGAGATAAGTGCTAATGCTCTAATGTATTTTTCGTGTCTTTATCTATTAAGTTGTTTCTGTAGGTGGTGTTTGGCAGAAATGTTCACTGAAATACTGGAATTTTGTATGCTCATGTAGGCGTGAGTCATCTTATTTCTACTACTTTCGTTTCTTTCCACTTTCTTCACTCTTTCTGGTTTTTTTTTTTTTTTGTTTTGTTTGTTTTAAACTGAACCAAATACATCTGCCTATCTTTAATGGCAAAGGTTACAGTTACACGACGGCGGGCCAGCCCATAATAACAAAGACATTTATCTTGAAAAAGAAACATGTAGATAAAACAGAGAAAAAACACAGAATGGAAATACACACTCTCTCTCTCTCTCTCTCTATATATATATATATATATATAGACACTCAGAAATTGACTGGAGAAAAGGAGACTTAGATCTTCTTCTTCTTCTTTTTCTTCTTCCTGGAACTGTTATCTAGTGTTCTTTGCAGCCGATGCAGTGAAGGTGTTGAGGTGCAGATTGAGAGAGAAAGAGAGAGAGAGAGAAAGAAAGAGAGCTACAGTGGCTAAATTTTCAGCCCGGAGTCGAACTACAGTAAAAATAAAGAGTCGTACAATAATTCTTTAGCATGCTCCACCACCACGGAAACTATGTCAGCCTCCGCCCCCCAGTTAGCCAGTCTTGGCCTCTTACTAGTGATACCAAGGAAGAAGAGGTGAGTCAGGGTCTTGATCGGCTATGGTTCTCCAACCCTGTCGCTTATCTCTCTCTCTCTCTTTTTTTTAACCTTTACTTGTAAAACGGCACGAACCATATAACCAGGATGTATACCTCTGGAAGAAATACGTTAAAACAGGCCAAAGATCCACGGGGAACATTCCGATCGCCCCTGGTTATCAGTAACCGGATCTGAGCGTAAGTTTGTCCGGGATGTGATATTCCCACCAAACGTGGAGATTAACTTTAAGCGACGGTGGATTTACGCAGCGAAAAAGTCTGAATGTGACAAAAAACAAGTATTTGTTCGGAAACGCCAGCATAAAAACTATAACTGTGACGTATTTTAAACCAAAAAAAAATTAGTGGGAAAATTTTATGTGAAGTAATAGAAAGAGGGATATCTGGAAAACATCACACGCAGAAGCACTAAATCTTAAGCGTGAGAATTACTCGCGACTCGAACCGCGGACTCCAGTAGAGCTAGTAACCGTCAGGCGCTAAAGAAAAGAACGAAGTAAACAAATCTGCCTGGGACCTCGTGTCATTCTGTTGTTGTTTTTGCTGTTGTTTTGCTTTGTTCTCTCACGTCTAAAGGTAAAAGATAAAAGGTAAAATGTACAGGTAGCCACGCGTCAGAGGCTATGTAGGGGATATGACGTTAGTGGCCGTACTTTCCTTGACCTGTCAGCACACTAGAGGGGTGATACGGTCAGCATCACGTCCTGGCCGCCTTCCGTCCCCAACTACAGAAGAAGTCGGGTACCCATTTCTACAGCTGGGTGACTGGGGCGCCTCCGCCCCGATTTGAACCACTGTTCCCTCTAAGCTGCGCACAAAAAAATCATACTGCGCACAAAAAAATCATACTGCGCACAAAAAAATCATACTGCGCACAAAAAAATCATACTGCGCACAAAATTTTAGGAGCAGCGCAAAAAAACATAAAAATGAAACTGCTGCTCTCATTTCCGAGTTTCCAGATGTTACTCCTTGCTATAACTGCCATCAAGAAAAATGCACCGATGGCGGATGTTTTTCCCTTTACTGTTTCTTTCTTGTTGAGCAATAACTTTCGGATCGGATGTTTCAACTGGTCTTTTATCGCCTAATTTCGGTAGTACTGTTAACAGATTCACTGAATAAGTAAACAAAGAAATAATTACTGCAATTAACTAAATACCAGTAACTGAAAAGTACAGCAGGTCTATCCTGTTATAAAATGTACCGGCTTTTACACATGCGTTACTATGCACATTTGCACACAATATTTGTTTTGTTCACGTGAGCTGAACATTTTCTGTTCAAACAGACCGCAAAAGCTTAGAGCCAACACTGATTCGAATCCCCCCCCTCCCCAGATCTTCACCAGAGAAACCAATGCACTAAGCCACTCAGATTCCCTCCCCCCCCCCCTAAATTCTAAAAGTACTTTGTGAATCTTGCCGAGCCCGGAGCCATACAACGCTGTGCACTGTTACTTGGCTGTGCTTAAAGCCTCGTTTGTTTCGTGTTTGTAAAAGAGTAGAGAGATATCTTCGCTGTCCAATACTGAACCGGATCTGTTTAACAGATAACGAGAGTCAGTGAACGAGTCCAGGAAGTGCTGTTACTGCTATTACAAAATAATATCTGTGCACGTTTTTAGATTTTGTTTTAAAATGATTTAATTTCATAAGCAAAGCTGAATAGCACACACAAAAAAAGTGATCATGATCTTTCAAAATTGGGGTTTTTCAGGAGCTGTATGGCTATCCAGGAAGTTGGACTGAACTTTTTTTTTTTTTTTTGCGGGATCCGTAACTTACAGACAAAGAGAGGTTCTCAAAGGCTGTGGTAGGGGTGGGGGTGGGGGAGGGAAGACGCTGCCAGGTTTGGCAGTCCATAGCTGGCAAGCTAGTGTCAGCGTTGGCGAACCATAGCTGATCAAGACCCTGTCACCCACTTCTCATTTGGCACCCACCAGTAACAGGTCATGCCTGGCCTGCGGGACAGGGTCTTCATAGTGCCTATGGTGGCGGAGTCTCCTGAAGAAGTACTACACACACGTTGCTGTTTAACTCCACTTAGAGGCTGGGAAAAAAAACAGCCGCCGAAGAAGAAGAAGAAGAATAAGAAGACCAGCAACAGCAACAAGGACTAGTTAAAGTTATAAGAAAGATCCATTCAAAACTTATTAGATACTTCAAGAAAAGACAGAAGTTGCAGAACCTAGAAGTGACTGGAAATTCAACGGAAAAGAGAAGGACATGAGAGAAATATCTCAGCCGGACCGACCAAGTGGCACAGAAAATAAAAATAAAAATACTTGAACTGATTCGAACCAGCAAGGACCGCACTAGATGGAGAAGAAAGATCACCAATGACGTACAGCAGACACACAATGAATGAATAATTGAAAGTCGTAAATAGGAATCTTGTGTAGTAACAAAAAGAGACTGGCGAATGGCAGAGACAGTTCCACTGTGAAAACAGAGGTGACAAGCAGGAAAAAGAAATGCTGAAAAACTTTGGCTAAAGCTCTAGTCTGCGTTAAAATGTGTAACAACAACAACAATAAAGATCTTCCTCGATTTACAGTAGTTCGTCTTACGATATTTCGACTTCACGGTTTTGTGCTGAATGTACTACATGTACTGTAGCTGTATCATCCTTGGGCAACCCCTTTTTTTTAGTACTGAACACTGCTGTACGCTTCTTGATAAGATACGCTTGTATTTATGTATTATTCAGTTACTAGTATTTAGCTGTTTACAGTAGCTAATTGTTTATTTACTTATTTAGCGACAGTGGATTCTTTCACAGTGGATAGTATCATGCCTGGCTGCTTTTCCTTCCCCAACTTCAGAAGAAGTCGGGTACCCATTTCTACAACTGGGTGACTGGGGTGCTCCCGGCCAGGTTCGAAACCCCGACCTTCGCCATGAGAGACCAGTGCAAAAACCACTTAGCCAGTCAGACACCCTGTATATTAGGTATGTTATGTATACAAATAATGAAAAGAACATGGAATGCAACACTAAATTACTGTTATATTAACTTTCATTTAACGTTATACACTCTCACTACCATTTGACTGGGCTGTTATTTTTTTTTCATTAATTAACTGTTTCGTTCCCATTAGTCATTTAAACGGCTTGATAGAACGAAGAGAAAGCATAGAGACACGTGCACTGCTACAACATATGTTCGGTGTGAATGACGCAGATGGTTTAGAAATGGGGTGCCATCACATTTAGTGGATGCAGCCCGCTCTGCCCGAACTCGTACTGTGAACATGCCTGACGCTAACGCTGAAGTTGGAAGGAAAACCGGGGGATAAAAATAGCTGAGACAGCTGGAGAACTGAAGATTAGTCATAGCTCATTCGTCGCACTACTTCATTCACCATGTTCCGCAGTGTCGAAAAAAACTCCCTCAGATAAAAAGAAAGGCAGTGAGGACACGTTGTGGCATCTTTACCCCAAATGCGTCTGTGGCATAGAAACGTGAAGCAGCTAACACTTCACACCCCCTACGTCATGCAAATGACCCATTTCCTCAGGGATTCGATTACAAACAAAAGTTATAACCCAGCAATACGTCTCTGATCGTAAGAACATGGCTGGAAAATGCTTCATGTTCCTCAGTCTACATTTGACAAAATAGCTCTCCTTCAACTTGTTACGGCTTCAGATGTGTTTCTATCGTTGTTCCGTGACTTCTCACCTGAGAACGTTCCAGGTGGATGGATCTGTATAAGAGGTAGTCTCGGCCTCTTAAACTACCCTGCCTTTTGTATCTATGAAAAAATAGATGCAGGTGTACGGTTCAGTTTTGCAAAAAGATAGAAAGTGTGAGGAAAGTGATCAGAACCAAGAATGGCAGAGAGAAAGAAGAGTACATACAAATAAAGAACACACAGCAATCCAATATTTCGGCAAAAAGCCTTTTTCAAAGATCACACACACACAAAACTACACAACAGGTAAAAACACTAAACAATGTATGAAAACTATAGAAATATAAAAATTTTTTTTGTCTTCTCCTTGTAAGAAAGGGAGGGGGGGGGGGGGGTATGTGATTCTTGAGAAAAAGGCTTTTGCTGAAATATTGGATTGTTGTATGTTCTTTATTTGTGTGTGCTCATCTTTTGCTTTCTGCCATTCTTGTTTCTGCCCACTTTTCTCACAGTTTCTGTCTTCATGTAAAACTGAACCATACACCTGCATCCACTTTTATTACTAGAACCAGTTCTACTACCGTCCTCATTTCACTTATCTCAAGATTACATAAGCGCCGAACTTCCTATTCTGAGAGTAAACATTCTGCACAAGATGACGCTAAAGACTAATCATGTATTTGAAAGTGTACGTGAAAGTTGTCTACATAACTAACACGCACATTCACCGTGTTTAAATTCAGGTGGTTTTCTTATGGTTACGAATGGTTCGGACTTCCTGGTCAGTGTGAACTGTTTGGTACACGAAGGGTAGAGTTACTGTCTTCATTTACTGAAATTGATACAAGTATGTTATAGTGAGCCTTACCGTCTTCATTTACTGAAACTGATACACGTATGTTACAGTGAGTCTAACAGGATGAAGGCTATAGTTTCAGTGTAATGAGAGCTGCATGCACACGCGGCCCTGTCATGTCACAGAGCAGTGTTTCCCAACCTGTGAACGTTTAGAAGTACATGAGAATAAGCTGGGTAATGGTGGAAAACAGATAAATATGTTGTCAACGTAATTCAGTGTTCCTTTTTTTGTTTTTGTTTTTGCTAATATGAAGTGTTACGGGTTATAGAAATAGTCTGCCAAGGGGTAATTTTGCTGAAAAAAAGTTTGGGAACCACTACAAAGAGGTACGTGAGGATACAGTGTTGGCGTCCATAGTTTCCTTGATCTAACAGTATATTATAAATCTACATTCTTGTTCGGGGGAATGAGGAGGGTGGAATAGGGTTAAGATCCTGTATATTCTTACATATGTAATACACTCTTAGCTACAAACCCTGTACTTCGTCCTATATATATCACGACATAGATCCTATCAGATTGCACTCAATGATATATACTAGGTCACCAGAAAATAAAAATCCTTTTGTGTTAGCCTCACTTAACACTTTGAAAAAAAAGCTCTCTAAACGTGACAGATTATAAAAACATTTTTATATTTTTATTATGCTTTTTTTTTTTGCTATTAGATCCGGTATATTAAATTCATATTCTACGATCTTGCTTACGCAAACAGGAAACGAGGGTTCAGTCTCTGCGATAACTATGTGGAAGAGAGTTGTTAAAGCAATACATAGAGCGAGATATGGAGGCATCAAAAACAGACTTGGATTCTGGTAGTTACGAACATTTTAAATGTAAGTTAAGTTTGGTAAGTGATGACATGTAAGACATTATTGTCCTCAAGCAAATATAGCGAACTTGCAGGGGCAGACACAAGTGGTAAATATAGCACATTTGTAGGGACAGAGACATGTGGGAAATATAGCAAACTTGTAGGGACAGAGACATGTGGGAAATATAGCAAACTTATAGGGATAGGGACATGTGGGAAATATAGCAAATTTGTAGGGACAGTGGCATGTGAGAAATATAGCAAACTTCTGGGGACAGAGACATGTGGGAAATATAGCAAACTTATGGTGACAGAGACATGTGGGAAATATAGCAAACTTATGGGGACAGAGACATGTGGGAAATATAGCAAACTTCAGGGGACAGGGACATGTGGGAAATATAGCAAACGTCTAGTCACATATACGTGTGGGAAATAAAGCAAACGTGAAGGGACAGAGACTGTGGGAAATATAGCAAATCTGTAGGGACAGAGACATGTGGGAAATATAGCAAACTTCTGGGGACAGGGACATGTGGGAAATATAGCAAATTTGTAGGGACAGAGGCATGTGGGAAATATAGCAATCGTCTAGGGCAGAGACATGTGGGAAATATAGCAAACCTGTAGGGAAATAGACATGTGGGAAATGTAGCAGTCTTGTAGGGCAGAGACATGTGGGCGTGTGTGAGAATTATGTGAGCGCGTGAGAGTGACGAAACGACCAAGATAAGCAACGATGTTTGCTCCAGAACTTAACCAAATTTATGTAAGTAAATAACGCTCTTGAAACAAGGACAGGACAAAAACGTCCATTAAACCTGAAGACTTGGCAGTTCACAGGACAGGTAATATCCCAGAGAAATCACAGGAGAGGTAATATCATAGAGAAATTACAAGAGAGGTAATATCCCAGAGAAATTACAGGAGAGGCAATATCACAGAGAAATTACAAGAGAAGTAATATCATAGAGGAATCACAGGAGAGGTAATATCACAGAGAAATTACAAGAGAGGTAATATCCCAGAGAAATCACAGGAGAAGTAATATCACAGAGAAATTACAAGAGAGGTAATATCCCAGAGAAATTACAGGAGAGGCAATATCACAGAGAAATTACAAGAGAAGTAATATCATAGAGGAATCACAGGAGAGGTAACATCACAGATAAATCATAGGAGAGTTAATATCACAGAGAAATCACAAGAAAGGCAATATCACAGAAAAATCACAGGAGAGGGTAATATCACAGAGAAATCACAGCAGAGGCAATATCACAGAGAAATTACACAAGAGGTAACACCACAGAGAAATTGCTAGTGGTAATACAGTTCCAAACGTTTGTGCTCCGCAACGTGAACTTGGGCAGATTTCATTTGACCTCTCCGCGCAGAGGAGAGAGAGAGTGATAAAATGTTGATTTAGCCAGGAGAAGGTGAGACAGGTGATTATAGTCAGGGTACGGGGGTTGTAATATGATGCTGTGAAGAGGTTCTGGTGTTTGATTTGTTTGTTTGTCTGTTTGTTTGTGCGATCTCCCTGTAACTGGGAGCTGTTGTTATTTGTAGCCAATGCTGTAGAGATGTTGAGGCACAGCATGGTATCGGCGTGGTAGCGGATTACGGCAGCTATTTTTTTTTTAGTCCCGGAGTACAGCTAAAAAGCAGGGGGTGTGCAATGCTTCTTTAACAGACTCCACCACCATAGGGACTATGGCGATCCCTAGCCCGTTTGCCAGGCCAGGCCTATTACTGGGAATACCACGGAGAAGTAGGAAGGTAGGATAGGGTCTTGGTCAGCTATGGGTCGCTGATTGCCTCACGGGCAGGCGTCTTCAAAAGGTTCTGAACTCAAGTATTACAAGTGAGGAGGGAGTTAGACATACAAGGGAGGAGGGAGTTAGACGTAGATCAGAGGAATTATGATAGTGGACCCACTCCCCACCCCACACTTATTTACGACCCACCTGCCACACACCATAAGTGTCCATTTAAACATTCTCCACACTTCACCATGCGCATGTCTGAACACAGCCTCTTATAAACCATAGCTTCTTACAAGTCACAACTAAGTGCTCCATTCTTTTTTTTTCTTTTATTCAATTATTTTTTTCATTCATATTTTTTTCACATAGCCTTCATGTGAATTTATACTTTATCTTCTGTCTCCATTTCTTTGTCCTGTGTGTTTTTTTGTATGATCCAGGCTCACTCCGAAACGTCACAACTCTGTACTCATTAAGTAATAAAGTTGTTCCTACTTGTTTTCTAGTTTATGCATTTTGGTATCACAGCTTTGCTGCAGTGGCTTCGTGTATAGTTGTATCTCTCTCTCTCTCTGAACCTTAAATGCCCAGGGCACATGGGGCTTCCGCAAGGGTTTTCCACAAATGCCTGTCCTTCGCCTTTTTTTCTGCTCTTGTCCAGGTGAGCCCTCTATTGCTCAACATCCTTTCTGTTGTTCTTCTCCATGTCTCTTTTGGTCTACCCTTACTTCTGTTCCCCTGTGGTGTCCATCTTAGTGCTATTTTTGGTAGTGAGTTGTCAGTCATTCAGAGCACATGTCTCAACCATCGCCAGCATCTTTCCTCGATAATTGTTGTCAGTGGTTTCATATATTCGTATAGTTGTATATTTATACATAATTATTCGTATGAACGTGACATGTTTCACAATAACTAATCGCTCTCATGATTAGCCGTTAGCCTGGCTTTTTTTAACTTTGTGTATGGCCTCATCAAGCATACAACTCACGTATTAGTATGTTCGGACGGGTCATTTGGTGGACATTTAACAGCCCACACCCCCAAATTTCCCCCCCCCCTCCTCCCGAATTCTTAGTCTTAAGACAGAAGGTCCAGACCTCAACCTAAAGCCACGTGATTTACTGACACCTCCATCTGAAATCCATACCCTAGCAAGTTACTGTGCTCTACTTGATGGTGCAGCGTCATCTAAAGACGAAGATATCAAAATCGAAGACAAACGACGTTGAGATGGGAGAAACTGGACCCCATAACAGAAACTGGACCCCATAGCAGAAATTGGACCCCATAACAGAAACTGGACCCTGTAACTGATTTAGTTTTGCTGATACTGCTCTACACTGATAGAACAATTTATGAGAGAGGAGATTCAATATAAATTGATGGTATAGAAGTTCGATAGAACAGAACGCCTGACTTCTTAGAAAATGTCTTCTGAACAGAAATACGGAGATAGCAGAGTTATTTCAAAGACATTTCTGGACTCAGACAACACCGCAGAACAAAATCAGACTAACACAGATATTAATTAAGAAGATATAGTCAGAAACCGGCACAGTGTATAGCAATGGCTCCATAAAGACTGATTTGCTTACAAAAGCTTGTAGTCTTTTTATAGACTTTAAGACTGAAATGAAGTTTCTTCTTCTGCATGTCTTGAAGAAACAATATGGGAAAACTGCAATATGTTTTGGACAAACGTGTTATGGTTCAGAGTGAAGGGAAATTATGTAGCTAGTTTGTATGTGAAAACAATGTGATGGAGGGATAGAGTAGGGGAGAGAGAGAAACAGAGAGAGAGAGAGAGAGAGAGAGAGAAACAGCGAGAGAGAGAAACAGAGAGAAACAGCGAGAGAGAGAAACAGAGAGAGAGAGAGAAATAGAGAGAGAAACAGAGAGAGAGAGAAACAGAGAGAGAAGCAGAGAGAGAGAGAATTAGAGAGAAACAGAGAGAGAGAAACAGAGAGATTGATTGATCTTTGATTGATTGATTGATCTTTATTTCAAAATGGTTAAGAATTGGGAGAGAGAAACAGAGAGAGAGAGAGAGAGAGAGAGAGAGAGAGAGATAACAATCGAACTTTATTGGATACGCAGGGCCATCTAACTTTGTGCCTCGGTATCACTTAACTCACTTCCAATCGTTTTATTTCATTTAGTATACAAATACTAAACATATAATAAAAGTAATTAAATTTGATATATACAAAACTGAAATAGTAAACCATTCATGTTTCTCTATTTTCTCAGCGCTCAGTTGAGGAAATACGAGAAAGTAATAAACAAAGCTTCTCGTACTTCCGCAATCTTACATACATACCGAGCTACTCTAAAATAGGAGATTTCAATTTGAAATTATTTAACTTCAGTGATTACACCACGGATAAAAAAGACAGACAGGCAGGCGGGCAAACAGACAGACAGACAGACAGACAGACAGACAGATAGATAGATAGATAGACAGACAGACAGAAAGAAAGACAGACAGACAGACAGACAGACAGATAGACAGACAGACAGACAGACAGATGATAGATAGATAGATAGATAGATAGATAGATAGATAGATAGATAGATAGATAGATAGATAGATAGATAGATAGATAGATAGATAGATAGATAGACACGCCCCGTGTGTTAAATAAAATATCTGAAATTAAGATGAGAAACCCGGGTTGTAAACTAAAGGTTGTGACTGTTCAGTTCCCTGCATTAAGACATCTCTTTCAGCATATAAATATTTTTATATACGAATATATATACGAACTAAAACATACACATTTTGAAGGATTCTGTGAATCATCTGTCCAGACTAACGCTGCTTACATACAGAGGTTCACTTTCGGGTTATGAAGAAGATGAGGATGAGATATGGCAGTGGAGAACACGTACAGTTATATTTCGTTGGTTGTTAAGTTATCGGAAATTGGCTTCATCCTAAGTAGGATGTTCCCGTATCTGCGCTAATCTCCGTTCCATCTACTACACGGGAAAGGATGTCGCAGGTGCAAGCATCTGTGACAGTTCCGCGTGGTAGATTTCCTAGAATGTTGCCCCAGGCTGCGGTACTCTGACATACTTGTACTCTTTTTGTTTTCTGCGGTTCCCCGCAGCCAAGAGATTTTTAACGTACCCGACAAAGCATACCCGAGTCCGATCCCAGTATCTAGAGACGAGGAGTTTTGTAGCTGGAGGATTCACGAGGGGAAAAAAAAAATCCCTGCTCTACTTGGTGGTATTCGAAACCCCACAACCTCTAACACCCGAGACGAACATGTAACCTCGAGACAACGCAGCTGGCAGGCCAAGAAATGACTAGCACAATTAGTGTCTGTGTTTTACACTGCCTCTATATCTCTAATCTGATGTGTTGCTTTTTGCGTCCTGTATCTTATAAATCAATACGTTGTAATATCGTTGAAATCCTCATATTCCTGTTGCTGTCTTCCTTTCTCCCACTGAGTAACCGTGCCATGTCCAGCGAATTTTGATTACCTTTTCTATCGGAATTTCAGTCAGATTTTATTGTTTCTCTAACACTCCTGTAAACCTCTTACAGATACAAAGAATATGCAGCCCGTTACTGTACGCTGCTCTAATTATCTATTGTTTTTATAAGATGTTCTAATTCTCTATTTATTGTTTTTATAAGATGTTCTAATTCTCTATTTATTGTTTTTATAAGATGTTCTAATTCTCTATTTATTGTTTTTATAAGATGTTCTAATTCTCTATTTATTGTTTTTATAAGATGTTCTAATTCTCTATTTATTGTTTTTATAAGATGTTCTAATTCTCTATTTATTGTTTTTATAAGATGTTCTAATTCTCTATCTATTGTTTTTTAAGATGTTCTAATTCTCTATTTATTGTTTTTATAAGATGTTCTAATTCTCTATTTATTGTTTTTATAAGATTCTCTAATTCTCTATTTATTGTTTTTATAAGATGTTCTAATTCTCTATTTATTGTTTTTATAAGATGTTCTAATTCTCTATTTATTGTTTTTATAAGATGTTCTAATTCTCTATTTATTGTTTTTATAAGATGTTCTAATTCTCTATTTATTGTTTTTATAAGATGTTCTAATTCTCTATTTATTGTTTTTATAAGATGTTCTAATTCTCTATTTATTGTTTTTATAAGATTCTCTAATTCTCTATTTATTGTTTTTATAAGATGTTCTAATTCTCTATCTATTGTTTTTATAAGATGTTCTAATTCTCTATTTATTGTTTTTATAAAATGTTCTAATTCTCTATCTATTGTTTTTATAAGATGTTCTAATTCTCTATTTATTGTTTTTATAAGATGTTCTAATTCTCTATTTATTGTTTTTATAAGATTCTCTAATTCTCTATTTATTGTTTTTATAAGATGTTCTAATTCTCTATTTATTGTTTTTATAAGATGTTCTAATTCTCTATTTATTGTTTTTATAAGATGTTCTAATTCTCTATTTATTGTTTTTATAAGATGTTCTAATTCTCTATTTATTGTTTTTATAAGATGTTCTAATTCTCTATTTATTGTTTTTATAAGATGTTCTAATTCTCTATTTATTGTTTTTATAAGATTCTCTAATTCTCTTTCTATTGTTTTTACAAGCTGTTCTAATTTTCTATCTATTATTTTTATAAGCTGCTCCAATTCTCTATTTATTGTTTTTATATGATGCTCTATTTCTCCATCTATTGTTTACGAGTAGAAAACAGTTTTAGCACCGAATTCGTTCATTCATTTGTTGGTTAATTACTCTCCGTACTAGACAGAATCTGCGAACAAGCTTCTTCACCTTGCGCGGTCCTTGGACTTTGCTGTCTGCTCAAATGCTTTTCTTTATCCATGCCACTTGGTCAGTCCGCCGTGATATTTTCCCCGCTTAACCTCCCTTGTCTTCCCGACCCCCCCCCCCCCCCCCGCCCCCGCCCCCTTGAATTTTCCAGTCATTATCAAGTTCTCTGTCTTCTCATGCCATGTCGAGGAAACATACAGCCTTTAACAGACACGTCCCTTCTTAAGGACCTACAATTCAAGACGACTGCCACGAAAGGAAGTACTATAGAACATTACTATAGTAAATTTAGGAAGAGGAAGTTCAAATAAATATACAGACGAAGTATGAAAGAGAATATATTGGTCCATATAAATGACAGGTTAAAAAGCATGAAGGGAAGATAAAAGAGTGGATCAGTTAGTGCATATCTCTCTTCCTGGGATACCATACGTGGAAAGGAAAACCAAGTCTATGAGAAGGGCAGATCCTTATAGCCGAACAGTTTCTAAATTTGAGATTACAGAAACAAGAAAACTATTAGCCAATTTCTGCCGTCTTTGTTTTTTGTATACAGCTTACGTCCTTGTTTTGTGGGTTGTTTTTTTTTTCTTTCTAAATAGACCACCCGGAATCAGACACGTCAACGTTTCTCAACATCTTTATCTGCGATGCACCCTTGGAATATGTTTTTTCGCTATCCGCGCAGAACCCCTGCATTAAACTACAATACAGAGAAGCGAAGAATTAAGTGGTTTTGCCACATAATGAGAATGACACACATACAGTCAGCTGCCATGGTCTTCAACCAAAGAACTTCAGGATACAGATCTAGAGAAAGATCCTGGAAAATACGAATAGATGGAACTATAAAAGCAGTCACTAATTAAGGGCATGAACTTCACTGAGGCTATTCATGTGGCTCAAAGACGCCTCACCTCTACACCTCACAGTACAAGAGAATGGATAAAGTCAAGGAAGTAAAGTAAGTATCTACCATTTTGGCTTTATATGTCCCTCTTCTCTCCTCTACCCCCCCTTACCCCCTTTTCCACCAATAAAATATACCAATTCTAGCAAAGTCAAAGTCACTTGTGTAAACAGTACACAAAAAAAAGCTTTCCCTTTAGTTTATCCAGTAGAGATCACCGCCGACAGTGCGTAGCCGACAAGAAGAATAATAACTATAATATCCAAATGTTAGTCAGGTAAGGCTTGTGGTGTATAAAGGTTAAGCTAATCCTGTCATGCCTTACAGGCACATAGGGATATGGTGTTAGTGCCCATATATTACTGTCAGCACACTAGAGGGCGATATGGTCAGTATCACGCCTGGCCGCTTTTCCTTCCTCAACTCCATAAGAAGTCGGGTACCCATTTCTACAGCTGGGTGACCGGATTCGAACCCCCGACCTTCGCCATGAGAGACCAGTGCACTAACCACTTCGCCACTCAGACCCCCTTGTATATGGCATTGTACAATAATAGTTTCTCCTTCCTTCTTTAGAACTGCGAATGGCTTTTGAACTAACCTGTCTTGACCAAAAAACAAAAACATGTACGTAGGTAAGTGCTAGGGTTCTATGAGAAATATGTAGGAGGGATTTTTTTTTTTGGTCATGATCTCTGGGGGATTTCCTGCTCGAAACCCTAGTGTTGTGAAACAACTATGAGACAAGGCATCACATACTTGACAAGAACAATCACATCCCGAAGACTGCTTGACTAGCCCAACGACCAGCTCGGAACTGCGACAAAATATCTTGTATTTGAATAGAATCAATGATCAGTTCGGGAACTGTGATAAAATATCGTGTACTTGTCTAGATCAATGTACATTTTTTTTAAATATAAAAAGCTATTTTGACACTTCAACAGCTGCGCTTTTGACTTCCTTTCTGGTATTTTATAACACCTTTGTGTGTGCGTGTGTGTTTATACTTGTGCGTGTATTTACGAGAGATAAAATATTTACGGACTTATTTCTGGCTGCATATCCGGGAAGCAATGGCTCGGAACCGGGTTCAAGAAATAAGGGCATTCCAGACTTCCGTATAAAGTAGAAACGGTCGATAAAAATAGTTTGAATTAAACAGTTTATTTCAGCCATTTATGACGCTGTGGGAGACCAGTAAATTTAGGTTATGGGCGGAGACTGTAATAAAGCCATAACAGACGGAATATGTAACATAGGAGCTATTTGTTGTTGTTGTTGTTGTGGGTGTATGTGTGTGTGGTGGTGGGGAGGGGGAGAAATGGCAGCAAATATGTGTTCGCTTTGCTAGTCAGCGACTCATGGCTGACATAAAAAGCGTCAACGTTGATGAACCATAACTGACCTAAGACCCTGTCACCTCCGTAGGTACCTTCCCAGTAACAGGCCGAGCCTGGCTAACGCGTTAGGGATCGTCATAGTTCCCATGGTGGTGGAGTCTGATAAAGAAGCACTGGACACCCTCTGCCTTTTTAGCTGCATCAGAGAGTGAAACACAAAGCGGCCATAATCCGCTACCTAGTCGACATCTTGACCACATTGGCTGCAAAAGATAACTAGCACACTTTTCCTGGAAGAAGAAGAAGAAGAAGAATCATCATTTAAATCATATGAACCCCCCCCCCCCACCCGGGCATAAATGGGTACATGTGTTATTTTGCACCCGAAGATGTAAAGACCACATCATCTTCTGGTGTGTAGAACTTGTGACGGAAAAAATAGGCAGTAGCATTATATACCACGGATGCTCTGTGCCCACACGAGCTCTACCTTTAGTCTTACCTTTTCTTTCTTCTTTTCTTTTTGTATTTACATTGAAAAGGTTGTTAGACCACACCCCCCCTTTTTTTTTTCTTTATGCTGCTCTAAGGTGTAAAGTAATTTTACGGGACAGAGGACAGTATTCCATGAGGTGCAATTCATTGCTTACCTACCATTCAGAAGGCACGTAGACAACAGCAACTCTCCGCGCCAACAGCAACTCTTCACGCTACCAGCAACTCTCCGCGCCAACAGCAACTCTTCACGCTACCAGCAACTCTCCACGCCAACAGCAACTCTTCACGCTACCAGCAACTCTCCACGCCAACAGCAACTCTTCACGCTACCAGCAACTCTCCACGCCAACAGCAACTCTCCACACCAACAGCAACTCTCCACACCAACAGCAACTCTCCACGCTACCAGCAACTCTCCACACCAACAGCAACTCTTCACACCAACAGCAACTCTCCACACCAACAGCAACTCTTCACGCTACCAGCAACTCTTCACACCAACAGCAACTCTCCACACCAACAGCAACTCTTCACACCAACAGCAACTCTCCACACCAACAGCAACTCTCCACACCAACAGCAACTCTCCACACCAACAGCAACTCTCCACACCAACAGCAACTCTCCACACCAACAGCAACTCTCCACACCAACAGCAACTCTTCACACCAACAGCAACTCTCCACACCAACAGCAACTCTTCACACCAACAGCAACTCTTTACACCAACAGCAACTCTTCACTCTACCAGCAACTCTTCACACCAACAGCAACTCTTCACACCAACAGCAACTCTTCACGCTACCAGCAACTCTCCACACCAACAGCAACTCTTCACACCAACAGCAACTCTCCACACCAACAGCAACTCTCCACGCTACCAGCAACTCTTCACACCAACAGCAACTCTCCACACCAACAGCAACTCTCCACGCTACCAGCAACTCTCCACACCAACAGCAACTCTCCACACCAACAGCAACTCTTCACGCTACCAGCAACTCTTCACACCAACAGCAACTCTCCACACCAACAGCAACTCTCCACGCTAACAGCAACTCTCCACACCAACAGCAACTCTTCACGCTAACAGCAACTCTCCACACCAACAGCAACTCTTCACGCTACCAGCAACTCTCCACGCCAACAGCAACGAAAGGTTCAAATCAGACTCCGGCATCATTGCATTCAGGACAGCCCCATATATGCCCCGCCACATGCTGCAGCGTCCATCCAAGAGTATGTCTGCTAATAGTTCCCATCAATTGTTGGTTGTTTATTATCCTTTTTCTGCCACACAGTTCAGATTTCCTACCAGCACTCTTAATTTGTCCTAGCTCCAGCAATCTCCCCACAGCTGCATTGTCCTTCTATTCCCGCTGTTCATTCTCCCAGTCTTTTTAATATGGCTTTAGCAACGTCAACCTTGAGCTTCCTCAGCCCGCCATTTATTTTAGCCTGTCCAGCAAGTAAATCTGTCACATCACTGCCATGTTCTCCCGCTTGCCTTGGACAATAAAGCCACGTTAGGCTCGTCACAGCTGACTGGCTTAAGAGATGAACCCATTCTTTTCGAATTTTTGTTCCCCTCAGTCTTACGAAGCATACTCTGTGAATACGTCACAACGACGCCATTAACTACATCATGGACAACTAACCATTCCATTGCCGTCGACGCAACCTGGATTTCCATTCGCATGTTTGATGTGGTGACTTCAAAGGTTCCCAAACTATGCGGCACTTACCCTCAGCTACGGTAGACAACAAAACCCCACCCACTTCTGCTGTTGGGAGACACTGCAGCAGCAATATAGACCGTGATATACGGTTAAGATTATTTGTAAGAGGAACATTTTGCTTCCAGCTTCTTATTTAAGCATTACAGGTATACGGTTGTCTTTATGTATGTTAAGTAATAAAATAATACAAAAGTATCTATCAACATATGAGTAATAAAGCTAGAAAGAGAGGAAGACAAAGGCGAAGATGGCTGCAAGATATCGTTGATAATCTGCAAATGGATGTATCAGCAGCAGGGCATCAAACAAGCCCACGACGCTTGTTATCACCCTTCCCACGGTACAGAACAAAGCCCTGACGCTATAACAAGCCTATGTAAGAGAGAGAGAGAGTGTCTGTGTGTGTGTGTGCGTGCGTGTGTGATATTATTACTGTAACCTTTGTTTTCACATTTTATGTATAAAGTATTAACTTTATAATACTCCACGCTATCACCTCATGGTTTGTAAAAGCCCACCATCTCATTACTTCACCTCACGGGCAATCATCCCCATTTCACATCACTTCAGTTGAACATGAAATTGTTGATTGTTGATTGTTGAATGAAAATAAAGTTATTTTTTTAAAAAAGCAGCAAGGCATCTTGCTTACAACCGAGAGGCCTACAGTAGTGCTGTTAGGGAGGCAAAGTTCCGCAAGGGACATGCGAAATGACTGACTGACTGACTGAATAAAGCTAGAAATACTGGTGGCGCCACTGCTGAAAACTCAGTCGCTGAGTTTTTACTCCTATCACGATTACATTACAGACGATGTGGATTGTCTCGTACTACGAGTACTTGTAGTACGAGTCGCTCGTAACACGACGGTTACTTTATATATGTTAATATTGTCGTGGCATCTGCATTGAGTCATTTCTGACAGTGAACATTCGTGTGTTTTGTTTTGCCTGGCTTTTCCATTATTTCAAAGCCCTTCCTTCCTGAAGAGAGAATTTATCTTCGCATTTCTAGAAGTGACGACACCATTTATGCCAGAAAGTGAAAATTAGCCCAAACGAGCTCTACATGTCTACAGAAAAGAAGCACAGACAGCACAGCTTGTTCCCACATAGAAGCCAGATACATAGCCCGCTTAGAAAGAAGTACCTGACCAGTCACACACACCATGGAAGTTGCTGTGACGGTGAAGACTAGAGGCAGACTGCCGGATTTGTGCATGTGTGTGTGTGTGAGAGAGAGAGAAAGAGAGAGAGAGAGAGAGAGTATTGTGAGTGAGATGAATTCTTCTTTCCAGACTAAATGTTTACGAAGGATTAGAATAATATTTGAATATTTTGGCCACACACAGTAAGAAATAACACACTGTTGGCAGAATGCAGATGGCCGCTAACAGCAATTATTGAGGAAAGACGCTGGCGATGGTTGGGACATGTGCTCCGGATGTCTACGACTCACTATAAAAAAAATAGCACTAAGATGGACACAACAGAGTAACAGAAGTAAGGGCAGACCAAAAGGAGACACGGAGAAGAACAACAGAGAGGACGTTGAGCAACAGAGAGGATGTTGAGCAACAGAGAGGATGTTGAGCAACAGAGAGGATGTTGAGCAACAGAGAGGATGTTGAGCAACAGAGAGGATGTTGAGCAAGACAGGACTCACCTGGCGAAGAGCGGAAGAAAAAAGGTGAAGGACAGCTGTTTGTGGGAAACCCTTGCGGAAGCCCCATGCTCCTTGGGCACTTAAGGTTCAGACAGAACGAGAGAGAGAGAGAGAGAGAGAGAGAGAGAGAGAGAAAGACAGAGAGAGAGAGTGAGAGAGCCTCAGAAGTACTCATGCGTTTTTTCATATTTTCTTATGTTGTGTTGTTTTTGCATGCGGTCTTTAAGAAAGATATTTACCGAAACACAGGATAGTTGTATGTTCTCCATTTATATGTACACATCTCTTTTTTATGCCACTCGTTCCTGTCCACTTTCCTCTCTCTCTCTCTCTCTTTCTCTCCATCTTTTTGTAAAACCGAACCACACACTTCTGTCCATCATAATAACCTTGGGATATATGGTTCGTGACCTAGAATCTTTATACCTAACCCACCTGAGCGCTGCTTCAAACCACGAATCAGGAAGACGTTTATGGAACTAATGTCGGTAGATTTAATTAATTATGCTTTCATAAGAAATAAAAATACTTGTGTCTACACGACGTTTTCCATGCTTGAAGATTTGGATTATGCAGATGGTGTAGCACAGCTGGCACATACTTACTACCACATACAGGAGAAAACAAGCACTCCAGATACAATCAACAGACAAGCGGGGCTGAACATCAATTTAAAGAAGTCAGAAATAATTACAATAAAAATAGAAAGCCAAGCAGCAATTTAAATTAATGACCGAAAACTAACAGAAACAGACACTTTCACATACCTTGACAGCAGGTTAAAGGAACAAGTAAGGACATAAAGAGTGGGATAAATAAAGGTAGAACAGCTTTCATTCATCTTAGAAACATTTGGAAGTCCTCCCAGTACAGTACTAGAACCAAAATAAAACGCTACCAAAGTTGTGTGTTGTCCATACTCCTCTGTGGAGCAGAATGCTGGAGAACAACTGAGAAGGAAATGGATACATTATCCTCATTCCACACACCCTACCTGAGAAAGATTTTAAATATTTACTGGCCACAAACAATAAATAAAGACTTACGTGCCCAGTGTGGACAAGGAGACACGCATGTTATAATAGTACAAAAACTACTATCAGTTGTTTGATCATTTGCTCGAAAGTGACCCCAGCAGCGTCGCTACAACAGCCATGGATGGGATGGACACCCGAGAGAAGAAAAGAAAGAGAGACCGACCAAAGGCTACTTGGCGGAGAACTGTAGAAGAAGAAACGAGTAGCAGCTGGGACACACACTACAAAAGCTGGCCGCAGACCGTAAGAGGTGGAAAGAATGTAATGCTATCCTGCAAGACGCCATGTGGCGGACTAGGCGGTGTTCGCTTAGCCAATCGTCGAAAAAGGTGATGGATGGATGGATGGAAAAGTCTGTGCAAACCACTGCATCGAGTTGAAATCTTCAAATGCAAAATAAAAAACAAAACAAATATCAAAGAAAGACCAGTAGCCTCATCACGCCACGGAGACAGCTAGAGGACGCAGTGTTGGTTAGTGTCCGTGTTCTCCATGCCCTGTCGGCACTCTGTAAGCTGACGTGGTCAGAGTCACACCTGGCCGTCTTTCCTTTACCAGCTCCAGAAGAAGGCGGGTACCCATTTCTACACCCTGTTTGACTGGTGAGCCTCTTACCGGATGTGACCCATGGACCCATGCCAGATCTTCCAAGTTAAGGGATTCTGTCACGCGCCCGTGATTTCTTCATTGTTATGATAACTTGATCTTATCTTGTTAGCACAGACGCTGGGAACTTCCACTACATCAGTAAAATCGCACCAGGATACAACACATGGATGGCTGGCAGTGTGTATTACATCTTACATCTTTTCCGTCCCGTTAAACTCGCAGGGTAGATCGCCAAGTTTTCATGTTTTCGTCGAATTTTTCAACCTCATCAAGGGATTTTATGCCTACTAGCCTGGCCTCTCTTATCAATGTCATCTTTAGAGTTTCACTTGGTCGACCTATTTTTTTTCGGCATCTTGTGATCCACTTGATAGCTTGTTTTGGGTTTCCCTGACTGTTTCTTCTCATCAAGTGGCCAACATATGTCCATTTCCTTTCTTCTGATCACCCATGAGACTGGTTGTTGTTCACTCATCTGTCTTATCCCTGCATCGTTATTGAATTCGTTCACTTGATATCGAGTGTTTTCCTTAGGGATTTTTCTTTTCGAAAGAGACTAATTTTTTATCTATTTCTTAGATGTTTTCCAGCTTTCGCATGCATAAATGAGGGTAGATATTACATCTGAACTGAAAAATCTTAGCTTGGTTTTTGTGCTTATAACTTCATATGTTCTCAAGAATCTTGAAGATCGATGCTGCTTTTGCAATTCTAACTTCCTTTGTAGCGTCACCATCCTGGTCTATATAGCTGCCGAGGTATGGAAATTGATCTACTTCTTCAACAGCTGTTTCTTCTATGTATACTTGTATTTTTCCTTCTTGATTTAAGAGACGTTTCATTATTTTTGTTATTTTCCCCTTGTTAATTTCAGGTCCTATTTTGCTAGCCAATGAAGACAGGGAATCTGTTTTTCTTGCGTCGAATTTAAATTTTCATTGATAAAAGTTATCTCATCTGCAAAATCAAGATCTTCTAGTTGGGTCCCACATTTCCAATCAATGCTCATTTTATCTGTTCCACTTTTTTTTCATTATGAAGCCTTTGGTATTTCCAAAAAGCAAGGGAGATAATATACACCCTTGTTTCACGCATGTTTCAGTCTGAAACCATTCACTCATTCCTTCTTCTGTGTTGAGTGCACAAACATATCCGACGTAGAGATCTTTAATGATGTTGACAGTCTTATATATATATATATATATATATATATATATCTGAGCCTTAAGTGCCCAGGGCACATGGGGCTTCCGCAAGGGTTTTCCACAAATGCCTGTCCTTCGCCTTTTTTTCTGCTCTTGCCCAGGTGAGCCCTCTATTGCTCAACATCCTTTCTGTTGTTCCTATCCATGTCTCTTTTGGTCTACCCTTACTTCTGCTCCCTGCGGTGTCCATCTTAGTGCTATTTTTGGTAGTGAGTTGTCAGTCATTCGGAGCACATGTCCCAACCATCGCCAGCGTCTTTCCTCAATAATTGTGACAGTCTTATATGGTATTCTGTATATTCTTAAAATTATCCACAATGTATCTCTGGGTATGCTACCAAATGCCTTTTTAAAGTCTATGAAGTTCAGGATTACTGGTTTTTTTTGCTTTTCAATATGTTCTTCGAGTATTATTCTTAGAGTAAAGATCTGGTCGAGACAGCTTCTCCTTTTTCGAAATCCTGCTTGTTCTTCTCTCATTGCAGTATCCACTATATCTTTAAGTCTATTCAGAATGACTTAGCAAAATACTTTTAACACAACTGATATTAAGGTTACTCCTCTCCAATTGTTACAGTCACTAAGGTTGCCTTTTTTATGTATTTTAACAATGATTCTTTTTTTTATATTTAGAATGGACATTTTCTTCTTTCCAAATTTTATTAAACATTCTCTGTAGTTGGCAGGGAGCCAGAGCTGGTGTTCTTTGTAGCCGATGTGGTGAAGATTTTGAGGCACAACATCGTGTCAGCTAGGGAGCGGGTTATTGCTTAGTCTCTGGGTGAAGCTAAACAACAGGAACCTTGTAATAGTTCTTTAATAGATTCCATTACCATGGAGACCATGGCAAGGTCTGTTACTTTTTTTTTTGGGGGGGGGGGGTGTAGGGTACCAGTGGAAGGGTGGGACAGGGTCTTGGTCAACTATGGTTCGCCTGCCCTGACGATAGCATGTCAGCTATGGGTAACTTTTAGCCAAAACTACCATCATCTTCGCCATCTTTATACTCTTAATTAATTATTTAGAAACAAAAAGTCGTTTCTTATTTCCGGATATAAAACTGGTCCACATACGAATAATAAACAAAGAAAAAGACGTCAGAGGAACAAGCAGAGTCCAGTAATGGGGCTCAGGTCTGTACCCGTTCCCTCAACGATTATCAACCGCGCTAAGTTCAGAAAAGAGAACAAATATTGTAGGATTAAACCTCGAAAAAATCGTAGACAAAGCACTTTAGTGAGACGTGAGAGAAAGAAAAATCACAAGAGAATTACCTGGGATTCGAACACGGACTCCGGTAGGACGAGCAGCCGTCTAGCCACGAGAGAACAGCGTACTATCGACTTAGCCAACTAGCACCCCAAAAGTTTCCTATTTATAAAAAATTGTTCCTTAAAACTATACCTGAAACTAACTTCATGTAATAAGTATTCGTTCGTTTGTTATTGTTGTTCAAGTTTGCACCAGACATGGCAGGAGACCGTGTGTATGTTTGTCTAGTTGGTACCTGCTAGAGAGAATGAATCTAAGCTACGGAATTTCTGTGTGTCACGACCTCGTTTCTTTCCGGGTGTCACGATCTCTCATGTCTGCTGAGCAGTTACTAAAGACTATGTCAACAAAACACCTTTTTTGGGGTGCTAGTTGGCTAAGTCGATAGTACGCTGTTCTCTCGTGGCTAGACGGCTGCTCGTCCTACCGGAGTCCGTGTTCGAATCCCAGGTAATTCTCTTGTGATTTTTCTTTCTCTCACGTCTCACTAAAGTGCTTTGTCTACGATTTTTTCGAGGTTTAATCCTACAATATTTGTTCTCTTACTTTACCGTACCAAAACCTCGTAGTTTCCTATTTATAAAAAATAAGTTCAAAAAAGTCCGATTTAAAGCTGTACTTTTAATAACCGACGCCTAATCACTCGGGGTAGGGTTTAAGGTCGGGTGTGGGCGTAGAGTTTAATGTTGCGGGGTAGGGTTTATGGGTAGCACGTGCTTAAGTGCTGGAGTACGTGAGTGTGGAGCTATTATGTGTTGCAGGTAATTAAGTGCCGTGTGTATTAAGTGTTGCGTGATTAATTGTCACGTGTACTAAGTGTCACGTGTACTAAGTGTCACGTTTAATAGGTGTTGCATAATTAAGTGTCACCAAAGTGTTTTAAACTTTTTTTTTTCCCTTCATGAGGGTGCATTGGTTTTTTCCAGTGACGGGATGAAATGTAAGCTTCTAAGTTATGAAGCCGTTGTGCAGGCGTTCGCAATATTCACGAGCCGTTAGACGCCTGTCCAGTAAATATGGAAATAAGGGACCAGGTGCAAGGGAATCTTGACCTATCCCCGTGTTCCGTACAGCACATAAAAATATTTTATAAACTGTTTAGTTTTACGTTATACTACACTTGCTAGAGTTCAATAATAACAATAGTATTATTATTATTATTCTAACAATAAATATGATGATGATGAGGAAGAGATTATTTAAGATTTATTTTCCTAGATACCGAAGGGCGCTCGATTCAAAGTAGCGATAAAATAGATAAGTTTTACAATAACTTCAGGTTTTACAGGATAGATACATCATTTTTTTGTCAGTACAATGAACAAAGACGCACCATACGACGTTTGTAGACATGGGAGATAGTAAACCACATATACTCATATAAACATTTCTAGACATGGGAGATAATAAACCACATATACTCATATAAACGTTCGTAGACATGGGAGATAGTAAACCACATATACTCCTATAAACATTTCTAGACATGGGAGATAGTAAACCACATATACTCATATAAACATTTCTAGACATGGGAGATAGTAAACCACATATACTCCTATAAACATTTCTAGACATGGGAGATAGTAAACCACATATACTCATATAAACATTTCTAGACATGGGAGATAATAAACCACATATACTCATATAAACGTTCGTAGACATGGGAGATAGTAAACCACATATACTCCTATAAACGTTTCTAGACATGGGAGATAGTAAACCACATATACTCCTATAAACTTTTGTAGACATGGGAGATAGTAAACCACATATACTCCTATAAACTTTTGTAGACATGGGAGATAGTAAACCACATATACTCCTATAAACGTTTCTAGACATGGGGGATAGTAAACCACATATACTCATATAAACGTATAATGATTACATGGATTTTTACAAAGAGCTGGATTGGCAACAATTTAAAAGAGAAAATTTTTAAAAGGAACATAAGTATGGACACGGAACTGTGACAAGGAACTTACCTTAGAGGCTAAGGCAAAGTGTAACAGGTAACTGTGTAGAAAAGGCTGCGATCGGTCCTTCTGTGTGACTGTGGAAGGCACTTCCTGTTAGCACAACACCACACGCCACTCATACAAACACACAAAAAATCAGGACTTGCAACTTTAAAGATGGTGTGGCTTTCTCGGCAGTCCGTGTTCGCTTACCTTTTCCGTGTGACTAACTCTAGTCGTCAGAGGAAGAATGATTTGTGGGCCATCTACTTCTTCCTGAAAGCTAGTCTCGTCTACGTTACTTATAACTGCGGAAGTCATGACTTGAGTGACAGCTACATCTGATGTGTAAACGCATAGGCTTTCTGAAGACGAGACGGCCGACTTTGTCTAGTTCAGAGACTTTCGGCTTTTGGTGTAACCTTCGCTCTGAAACCTTAATTAGAGAATCAGTCTGTAACCTTCGTTCTGAAACCTGAATTAGAGAATTAGTCTGTAACCTTCTTTCTGAAACTTGAAGTAGAGAATCAGTCTTATCACATTCTCCAAGATTTTGTCAAGGATATTCTGTCGTTAAAAAGTCATTTTCAGAAATTCAGATTATGGTCTCCAGGGCACTTTTCCTGAACATATCCGAATTTCTGAAGTTGATATCATAATTCAGTTTTTACCTCTTTAGCTCTTTAGTTGAGGTAAAGTACGCCGGAGTTTATAAACACTGGAAGTGCCATGCAGCTTGGGGTAGGCGATCATTTTTCTCCATAATTACCTGTCTTAAGACTTGATTATGAGATCCGCCGGTGACTTTCTTCCTAGTCCATCCAGTAACTTCTCTCTCTCTCTCTCTCTCTCTCTCTCTCTCTCTCTCTCTCTCTCTTCCTCTGTCTCTTCTTCCCTCAATTTTTCCAGTTGCCACAATGTGTTCCAATTTTCCTCTTCTCAGAAAATGTCCTACAAATCTCGCTTGTCTGCCTCTGGTCTTTGTTGTATTTTGCCTTTAAACTTCAGCCTATCTCAAGACTTCTTCAATGGTTTTCTTAGCTGTCCATCCTTCTTATGAACCACATTTCCATGGCCTCAATTTCTCGTTGTACTTTTGTATTCATGGACCATGTTTCACATCCATGAAACAAAATTGGCTCGATGTAAAATTTAAGTGCTCGGAATCTTGTTTCCATTGACATGGATCTGTTGCACAAGATGTTTCTCAAATGAGAAACGCTGGAAGAAAACAAATAAAGTACTCTGCAGTTTATAGACGCTGGAAGAAAAGAAATAAATAAAGTAATCTGGAGTTTTTAGACGCTGGGAGAAAAAAAATAAATAAAGTACTCTGGAGTTTATAGACGCTGGAAGAAAAGAAATAAATAAAGTACTCTGGAGTTTATAGACGCTGGAAGAAAAGAAATAAAGTGCTATGGAGATTACTAAAGCTTGAAGAAAACAAATAAATAAAGTATGCTGGAGACACTATAAACGCTGGAAGAAAACAAATAAATAAATTAGACTGCAGATTACTTCTTCTTCTTCTTCGTTCGCAACTGCAGATTACTAACGCTGGAAGAAAACAAATAAATAAAGTACGTTGGAGTTTATAGACTCTGGAAGAAAACAAATAAATAAAGTACTCTGGAGTTTATAGGCGCTGGAAGAAAACAAATAAATAAAATACGCTGGAGACCATAGACGCTGGAAGCATACAAATAAACACGGTATGCTGAAAATCATAAACGCTGTAAGAAAACAAATAAACTAAGTACGCCGGAGATTATAAACGCTGGAAGAAAACACATAAACAATGTACGCTGGAGATTATAGACGCTGAAAGAAAACAAATAAACAAAGCACGCTGGAGACTCTAAACGCTGGAAGCAAACAATCAAACTAAGTCCGCTGGAGACTATAAACGCTGAAAGCAAACAGATAAACAAAGTACGCTGAAAGTTATAGACGCTGGAAACAAACAAATAACAATCTATTATATGCATTTTTAACGTTAAAATTTAATTTGCTGGAACCAAATGGGACATTTTGAAAGTAATTTCACAAAAACACTTAGTCTAAGCTTTAGTCTTAGTCTTCTAGTTATTTCTAGGAGCATGACGCAATCGTGAAGGCAGGAGAAGAGAGACGGAGCGAGACTAAGGTCATTGGGGTACCACACATGATCTAAAGAGAATAATCTAAAAAAAAACCACTCTATACCTTCAAAACTATTATAGGACTCGTCTTCGGTCAAAAGTATTGTAAGACTCGTCTTCTGTCAAAACTATTATAGGACTCGTTTCTGTCAAAACTATTGTAAGACTCGTCTTCTGTCAAAACTATTATAGGATTCGTCTTCTGTCAAAACTATTATAGGATTCGTCTTCTGTCAAAACTATTGTAAGACTCGTCTTCTGTCAAAACTATTATAGGACTCGTCTTCCGTCAAAACTATTATAGGATTCGTCTTCTGTCAAAACTATTGTAAGACTCGTCTTCTGTCAAAACTATTATAGGACTCGTCTTCTGTCAAAACTATTATAGGACTCGTCTTCGGAGGAATGGACCTGGAGTGCGGTAATCGAGGTCATGAAAAGCCTCCCTATGTATTACAGTCAGTGTGAGGTGAAGGTTAAAAGGGTTAAAAAAAAACCAGGCAAAGTGAAAACGGACACTGAATAAATGAGGTCACTAACGTTAACATTAAAAGCTATCATCATCAGGTTCCGTGCCGACAGACGCTGGAGATCACGGTTATTTGCAAATCTCACACTGTCCATCAGCTCAGCTTGTGACTTACAGTTTTACATATTTTTTTTCCCTCTTGGTTTTCCCATGCCTCTTTTCCCATTTGTTTTTCCTGTTGTTATGTTTCCATGCCCTCCTCTTCTCGCTATAGTCTAATGAATGACGACTGTAAATTTTCTTATGAGTTTAATTATGTTCCTTTCCACATTTCTTGACGTAAGACATTCCCTTTTAGTCATCTTAGCTGTCCATTGTACTATTAGCATTCGTCTAAGAAAGTACGTCTCTGTTGCCTCTAGAGATCTTTGCATCGATAGAACACAGATTATAAGCTTTACACTAAACATTAAACCTGATAAATCTGTCTTTCAGAGCAGCTTCGTTACCACAACCAGAAATGACGTAAGCATCCTACCATAGTCGTCTTTTTCAGTTTAGTTTTTCAGCTGAACTCTGTGATATACCTCAAGAATCATAATGATTAGTAAACAGTTATAGTCCACGCGAATACTATTGCTCCTTCGTAGAATTCGCGTAAAGGAAGCGACTGACTCCGTTCTAGAAATACGGAGTGAACAAAGCAGATAGACAAAGAGCTACCGTGTAGTACAAAATCGTTATTTTTACTCAAATATTCGCGAAACAAATGCGAATTAGTACACAAATATGCTTCAGGGGAAAGTACGCAAAAAAAAAAAAATGGTAAAGAAATAGATGGGCAGGTAATATAAAAAAAGATGAAGTGGGTTGTGTTTGGCAGAGCGCATTATGAAAACAAGAGAAAACAAGTCAGACGGCAATATAACCAACTTTCCAAGGGAAGTCTGTCTACACGCGCGGATGATGAAAGAAATACACATGTCATTCCAACGATAAAGCAGACAACGAAGCTCTTGTCTGCACACAAGGAACTGGATACCAAAGACAGCTCCGACACCACCCAGTTTGAAAATCCCTGACGAAGCGCTATATTATGTCGCCTGTATTTAAAATGTACAGTAATATTTACTTTTACTTTCCTGCACTGGGAGTCAAAACACAGGGGAAGCAACTATTGCTCTCGGATACTTCCCCTTGTTTCACCAGCTGTTGCCTGATATGTTGTGTTTTTTGCATACTTGACGTCCGCCTTATGTTGACATTATACAGCATATTAGCAAAAACATTGCCATTAGCAGAAAAAAAAAATGATTATATCGGGTCAAAGAGCCAGTAGGAAAAAAGTGAATAACGAGGGCGGGAAAAAGTTGAGCATCAAGTCTAGGTTGTGTGACATTTCTGTCCCTCAAGTTTCATTCTAATGCATTCATTCATCACCATAATCTTCTTCTTCTCTTCATCGTTCGAGGTTGATGGTCACATCAGATCCTGATCCCTGTCGACATGGCAAAGCCCGCAGTCCTCTCCAGATCCTGATAGGAGCCCCCCAGAGTTTGTTGTCATGTTTGCTTGTTCTGAAGCGTGGGATACATCCTTTGTCCTTCCCGCTGGAGAAAGGGCGGGAAAGAGGCCATACTGCACGATCAGATTGTATCAAGACCATTCTTAACCTCGTAGATGTGTGTGTGTGTGTGCCCTGTTTTACCCGGGTACTGCGCCGCGGCCAAGACCCGCCATCTTCAGCAGGCCGAGGGGAAGTTCCGGGCAAGAGGGCTACATCGTGCACTTGATAGCTTTCCCGATGCTCGACATTAGGTTATACTCCGGTCATCAGCGCTAGAGCTTTGAATTATCCGGTGAAGCTGGTTAGAATTTCCACCGCAAGATTATATTTTGAGGGCAACATGGCTAGGTTATAATCCGTCTGTGAGTTTCCACCGCAAGATTATATTTTGAGGATAACATCGCTAGGTTATAATCCGTGTGTGAGTTAAAGTCCGAATTCATCACTAGTGTTGCACTAGTAGCATATACGAGAATTATGCCCTTGCGGAACGAGATTGATCTTCAGCATGTTCTCGACCCTCTTGGAAAGCTTTGTGCCATCTAAAAACCATATTTCCCCATAGAGTGACATCTCCATAAGTTTCAGCTAAATTGTCAAATGTCTCGGTGGCAGATTTCTCGAGTTTCACACAAAATTTGATAGCATAACCGCTGTTTAATAGTTCGCTCCATCGCCAGTGTAGGGGGTACAGACACGACTTTATACAAACTACAAGTTAGCGATGGAATAACTTGAACCATCTGGTTGAAACTAGTCTGGACATGCAGCTAGGATCTCTACCAACAACGCTATGATATCCACCAATGATGCGATGTCACGCTGCATATTCCTACATAGGAAAATGGGTGCATTTACTTCTGGGCTGCACCATGTAAGTGAGAAAGCTGGAAAGCAACAGAGAGCAAATTAGACGCGTTCGAAAACAAATGTCTAAGATAAATACTCTGCATACAATGAAACGAATTCAAGACTAAAGCAGGGATGAGAGAAATGTGCATGCCGTGAACAGTCTCAAGTGTTCAAGAAAAGAAGGTAGGCATATGTGGACTACGTGTTGAGAAGAAATATTCAGAGAACCACAAAGCAAGCCATCAAATGGGGGTGGGGGGATCTAAAAAAAAAAGATATAGCGGGCCACCTCGAGAGACCCTAAAGAGAAAACTGGCAAGAGAGGCTAAGATGATCAGATTGAGAAGCCGATCGAGAATAAAGACTAATGGCGAGACGCAATTTGAGCCCTGTGTGACGCCTGACTGCACGGGAAGGATGTAAGATGTGAGTGCGTAAGTCTAAAGAAACAATAATGAGTATGAAATTAACAGTTAATACAGGCAACCTCTTCATTCATAAGTTCAGGAATATAGCACACAAATACACATACAGTGGAACTATATAGGAAGTACAACTAGAACCGTAAGCAGAGTAAAGGCGAGAAATATGAAGAAAAATATATGGGGAGGGGGGAAATGAACAGAAACAAGAAATAGTTCCTAATGAGAGAAAGAGGAAGTGAATAACGAACAAGAATGAAGTAGAAAAGGAACGAGAAAGTAAGAAAGGGAGAAGTGGGTTTTTGTGTAGTTAAAATAGAAAGAAAAGCAACCTGTACGAATTCCCCCCCCCCCCCCACCCCACCCACGTCACCGAGCTGTCGCCGGGGCTTGTTCTTACACTGGGGGCTCACAGAGATAATTTTATATTTCTATAATCTTGTGGTTCCTTATTGCTTGTGTGGTGATTTTTACCTTTTATCCTATTCACAGCCAGGAACGGCGGTTTGTTCCCAGAGGCTGATTAACCACTGCCAGGGGCCCCTAGACTACACATAATAAAGGGCCCCACCCCCCCCCCCCGTTCATCAATCTTGATTTGATAAAAAAATTCATGAAAATATAGTCTGTACTATATCTGAGTAGCATTTCTTTCCCATCACTTTGGGCCCCCGGATCTTTCTAGCCTCTAGACTTAAGCCCTCTCTGCCTAACTGATTATCCAGCGCTGGTTTGTTCTACCAGTGAAAATACCAGGTGCATTATATGAAATAAATTTCATTTCTTAAATTTCCTTATCAAATAAATTTTATAAAGTTCTTTTTTGTAGAGTTAGTGGTAAGGTTGGGGCTGGAGTTAGAGTTAGCGCGTGGTTTGAGTGTTCGGGTGAGAGAGTGTCGAGTCTTTGTGTGACAGGCGTGTAAATACAATGAGAAGAGGGGGCATTGAAAATATTATAACAACAGGAAGAAGATCAAGAGGAAGACCAAGAGAAATGATACTGGACAGTCTGACGGGATGGTGTGAGAGGAGATCACCAACTGAACTGATGGCCTGCATGAAGGATCGGGTACTCTGGAGAAGCATAATAGCCAACGCCAGTCGGCACGGCACCTGATGATGATGATGATGTGTAAAGTGTCCCGTGTATTAAGTGTCGCGTGTAATACGTGCCAGGTGTATTATGTGTCGGGTGTATTAAGTGTTGCATGTAATATGTTCCATGTGTATAAAGTGTTCCGTGAATTAAGTGTTGCATGTAATATGTTCCATGTGTATAAAGTGTTCCGTGAATTAAGTGTTGCATGTAATATGTTCCATGTGTATAAAGTGTTCCGTGAATTAAGTGTTGCATGTAATATGTTCCATGTGTATAAAGTGTTCCGTGAATTAAGTGTTGCATGTAATATGTTCCATGTGTATAAAGTGTTCCGTGAATTAAGTGTTGCATGTAATATGTTCCATGTGTATAAAGTGTTCCGTGAATTAAGTGTTGCATGTAATATGTTCCATGTGTATAAAGTGTTCCGTGAATTAAGTGTTGCATGTAATGTGTTCCATGTGTATAAAGTGTTCCGTGAATTAAGTGTTGCGTGTAATATGTTCCATGTGTATAAAGTGTTCTGTGAATTAAGTGTTGCATGTAATAAGTGCCACGTGTATTAAAAGTCTCGTGTATTAAGTGTTGCATGTAATAAGTGTCTCGTGTATTAAGCGTTGCGTGTAATAAGTGCCACGTGTATTAAGTGTCGGGTGTATTAAGTGTTGCATGTAATATGTTCCATGTGTATAAAATGTTCCGTGTAATAAGTGTTCATGTAATATGTTCCATGTGTATAAAGTGTTCCGTGTAATAAGTGTTCATGTAATATGTTCCATGTGTATAAAGTGTTCCGTGTATTAAGTGTTGCGTGTAATAAGTGCCACGTGTATTAAGTTATGCCGTTCTTTTGTCTTTTATTAATCGAAGCTGAAGGATCTTACACAGACTCTTTGTCTCTTAGTCTATAAGATTCTACCAGGTTTGTTTTTAAAATATGCACAACAATCTATAGATAAAATGGTCTTTTACTCCAAAACCCAGGTGCATTTTTAGTTCAAAACCCAGCTGCTCATTTACTCCAAAACCCAGGTCCTTTTTTCCTCTAAAACCCAGGTCCTTTTTTTACTCCGAACCCCAGGATGCTACTTTACTTCAAAACCCAGGTGCAATTTTACTCCAAAATCAAGGTGCTCTTTTCCTAAAAAACCCAGGTGCACTTTTACTCCAAAATCAATGTGCTCTTTTCCTCAAAAACCCAGGTGCACTTTTGCTCCAAAATCAGATTGCTCTTTTCCTGAAAAACCCAGGTGCACGTTTACTCCACAATCCAGGTGCTCTTTTACTACAAAACCCTGCTGCTACTTTACTTCGAAACCCAGGAGCTACTTTACTCCAAAACGCAGGTGATATTTTTCTCCAAAACCCATGTGATATTTGTGATATTGTACTCCACAAGTCAGATGCTCTTTTACTCAAAAACCAATATCTCTTTACTTCAGAACCAACCTAGACTAAACTGGTGCAATGAAAACCACGGTGTCACGCAATCCCGCTTCCGAGACCCACCAAGAATACAGGCTAAAGCACTGTGATACTCTGAACCCCTTGTGGTCCTCTCGTGGATCTCGTGTGGTCTATTTTGGACCAAACAGGGGACCACGGGACCTAACGAGGACCACAGGCGTGAATTCAGTAGGTTCACAGTGCGGTTTTTGGTGGTAGAAGTGAACGAAGGAGAAGAAGAAGAAGACTTCAGAACCCAGGACACTCTTTTACTCCAAAACCCAGGATGCTCATTTACTCTACAAAGTACACGATCTTTTACTCCAAAACTCATATGCACTTTTATTCCAAAACCCAGGTCCTTTTTTACTCAAAACCCAAGTGCTCTTTAACTCCTAAACCAAGGATGCTCTTTTACTCCAAAACCCAGGTCCTCTTTTACTCTAAAACCCAAGTGCTCTTTCATTCCAAAACTCAAGATCCTCATTTACTCTAAAACCCAGGGTCTCTTTTACTCCAAATTCCACTATGCTATTTTCCTCCAAAACCCGTGTAATCTTTCACTCTAATACCCAGGATGCTCTTTTACTCCACAGCCCATGTGCTATTTACTCCAAAACTAATGTGATCCTTTCCCCCGTGTGGTACCCGGGATCTGCAAAGAATAGGACCACTGTACCCTACCATGCATGATCGTAAAAGGCGACTAAGGAGGGTTCAGCATAGGGCCTATCTGGTAAAAAAAACTATCAGACTGCTACAGAAACAGAAGCAAGGGAAAAAGCAAATGCAGGTGGAAGGAGAAATGCGTATCAGGAAACTGAGCCCATGAAGGTTGTGGATGAAAGCCAGCCACTGGAAGTCCCCAGCCCGACTGCAGACCTCCTGGAACCTAAACACAAGATGCAAATAGGCAGCTGGAATGTAAGAACACTAAACCAGACTGGAAAACTAGCACAAACCATCAAGGAAATGCACAGATACAAACTAGACATACTAGGAATACAAGAAGCAAAATGGACAGGACAAGGCAGAAGGAAATTAACAACACAGCACACAGAAGATACAATAATATGGTCAGGTAAAGAAGATCTTCATGAAGGAGGAGTAGCATTGATTATAACAAAAGAAGCATCAAGAGCATTGCTGAAATGGACCCCAATAAATGAGAGATTATTATATGCACGATTCAATTCAAGATTCACGAAGCTGTCTATTATAGTTTGTTATGCACCAACAGAAGCAGCTGAAGAGGAATTAAAAGAAGATTTTTACAACAGCCTCCAAGCCACAGTAGAAACAATACCCAAGCATGATATGCTACTCATCTTGGGCGACTTCAATGCAAAAGTAGGTGAAGGAAATGAAGATAGAAGAAGAATCATGGGAAGAGAAGGAATCGGAGAAATAAATGAAAATGGAGAAAGACTATGCAGTTTCTGTGAAGAAAACATGATGACCATCGGAGGGACACTTTTCCAACACAAAAACATCCATAAGGTGACTTGGAGGTCACCAGATAAAACCACAGAAAACCAAATCGATCACATACTAATAAACAACAAGTGGAAACGGTCACTACAAGATGTGCGAGCAAGGAAAGGAGCAGATATAGGAAGTGATCACAACCTTCTGGTAGCAAAAATAAAACTAAAATTAAGGAAAGCCAGAATCGGAGAACACAGAAAGATACATTTTGATACAAGAAAACTGATAGACCAGCAAACAAGAAATGAATTCTCAATAATACTTAAGAACCGCTTCAGTGTCCTACAAGACGAAGCAGAAATGTCCATATTAGAGTTCAATAAAACACTACAGGAAACAGCAAAAGAGGTGCTGGGATATCGGAAAAGGAGAAAAGAGGAATGGATAAGTGAGACCACATGGGAAAAGATAGAGCAAAGAAAAGAAATCAAGAAAAAATTACTGAACACCAAATCACAACGGCTTAAAGAACGAGTTTTAAGTAATTATGCACAAAAAGACAAAGAAGTGAAGGAATCATGCCGTCAAGATAAACGTCAGTATTATGACAACTTAGCAGAGACAGCAGAGAAAGCAACATATACAAATGACATGAGAACCATATATAAAATCACAAAGCAGATGACAGGTAACTTCAATACAAGATGTGAAAGTGCAGTAAGAACACAAAATGGACAACTGGTCAGTGGAGAAAGAGAACAAATGGAAAGATGGAGGGAACACTTTAACACCCTACTAAACAGAACACAAGCAGCACAAGCAATAGATATACCTGAAGCAAAAGCGGAACTAAACATCAATACAGGACCAATAACAATAAATGAAGTAAAAGAGGCGATAAAGATGCTAAAATCAGACAGGGCACCAGGTGAAGATGAAGTGACTGCTGAGATGTTGAAAGCAGAAGAAACAGAAACACCAAAACAACTTTGCCGGATATTACAACAAATTTGGGATTTAGAAAAAGCCCCAGAGGAGTGGAAAACTGGGCTTATAGTAAAACTACCAAAGAAGGGTGACCTCAGAGATTGCGGGAACTGGAGAGGCATTACCCTACTGCCACTCACTAGTAAAGTATTTTGCACAATAATCATCAACAGAATTGTACCAATACTTGAGGAAAAACTTCGGAAAGAGCAGGCAGGATTTAGGAAAGGAAGATCATGCATAGACCATATATTTGTACTTAGACAAATATTAGAACAGGCAAATGAGTGGCATAGCACAACATATGCATTATTCATAGATTTTGAGAAAGCCTTTGACAGTGTCAACAGAGATGCACTGTGGAAAATCCTAAGATGGCATGGCCTCCCCCATAAAATAGTTAATGTAATCAAAGCCCTATACGAGAGTTTTCAGTGCAAAGTTATCTGTGGAGAACATACCTCCAGCAGCTTTAGGGTACAAACAGGAGTGAAACAGGGATGTGTACTATCACCAACATTATTTATCTTGGCAGTAGACTGGTTAATGAAGGAGGCAACATCAGACAAACGCAGAGGATTACAATGGACCCTTAACACAGTGCTGGAGGACCTTGACTTTGCGGACGACATTTGTCTATTATCAAGCAGTCACAAAGATATGCAAGATAAAATAAACAAGTTAACCCAGAATGCAAACAACATAGGACTAAAGATCAACGTAGGAAAGACAAAATTAATGAAGCAAAATGTGAACAACAGAAATGTACTCAGAGTAGATAACAAGTTAGTGGAGGAGGTCAACGAATTTGTATACCTTGGCAGCAGAGTAGTAGAAAATGGAGACAGCACAGAGGACATCAACAGCAGACTTACTAGAGCAAACCAGGCTTTTGCAATGCTACAGAATATATGGAAATCAAATAAACTAAGCATAAATATGAAAATCAGGATATTTAAGAGTAATGTTCTAAGTGTACTACTCTATGGAAGTGAATGCTGGAAAATCACCAAAACCATAGAAAACAAGTTGAATTCTTTCCAGACTAAATGTTTACGTAGAATTAAAAAAATATTTTGGCCAAACACCATAAGAAATAACATCTTATTGGCAGAAATGCAGATGAAACCACTGACAACAATTATTGAGGAAAGACGCTGGCGATGGTTGGGACATGTGCTCCGAATGACTGACAACTCACTACCAAAAATAGCACTAAGATGGACACCACAGGGGAGCAGAAGTAAGGGTAGACCAAAAGAGACATGGAGAAGAACAACAGAAAGGATGTTGAGCAATAGAGGGCTCACCTGGGCAAGAGCAGAAAAAAAGGCGAAAGACAGGCATTTGTGGAAAACCCTTGCGGAAGCCCCATGTGCCCTGGGCACTTAAGGTTCAGAGAGAGAGAGAGAATGTGATCCTTTACTCTAAAACCCATGTGTTCTTTTACTTCATAACCCAGGTGCTCTTTTAATCCAAAACCTGCGTGCTCCTTTACTCCAAAACCCAGGATGCACCTGTACTCCAAAAACATACGTGCTCTTTCACTAAAAAATCTGGGTGCTCTTTTACTTCAAAATTAAGGTGCTCCTTTTCTCCAACACCCAGGTGCTATTTAATTCCAAAACACATGTGCTCCAAAACCCAGGTGCTCTTTTACTCCTAAACCCAGGTGCTCCTTTATTTGTAAACCTGTGTGCTCCTTTACAGCAAAACCAAGGATGATCCTTTACCCGAAAATCCATGTGATGTTTTCCTCCAAAACCTATGTGCTCTTTTATTCCAAAACCCAAAATTCTCTTTTTTCCACTACGAAGGTGCTCGTTTACTTAACAACCCAGGATGCTACTTTACTTAAAAACCCAGGATGCTACTTTACTTAAAAACCCAGGATGCTACTTTACTTAAAAACCCAGGATGCTACATTACTTAAAAACCCAGGATGCTACTTTACTTAAAAACCCAGGATGCTACATTACTTAAAAACCCAGGATGCTACATTACTTAAAAACCCAGGATGCTACATTACTTAAAAACCCAGGATGCTACTTTACTTAAAAACACAGGATGCTACATTACTTAAAAACCCAGATGCTCTTTTATTCCAAACATCAGATCTTCTTTTACTCCAACACAGGATGCTCCTTTACTAAAAAGCCAGGTACTCTTTTACAACAAAACCCATGTGAACGTTTACTCCAAAACCCAGTTCCTTCTTTACTCTAGAAACGAGGTGCTATTTTACTCCAAAAACCAGGTGCTCTTTTACACCAATACCCATGTGTGATCTTGTGCCCCAAAACAAAGGAGCTCTTTTATTCTGAAATCTAGGTGGACTTTTACTCGAAAACCCATATCTCCTTTACTTCAGATCCCAGTATTATCCTTTACTCTAAAACAAAGTATGCTCTTTTACTCCAAAACCAAGGATAATCTTTTACTCCAAAACCAAGGATGATCTTTCACTCCAAAACCAAGAATGATCTTTTAATCCAAAACCAAGGATGATCTTTTAATCCAAAACGAAGTATGATCTTTTACTCCAAAAAAAAAAAGGATGCGCTTTTACTCCAAAACAAAGGATATCTTTTACTCCACAACCAAGGATCCTCTTTTTCTCCAAAACCAAGGATGCTTTTTTACTCCAAAACAAAGGTGCCCTTTTACATTAAAAACCAACGATGCTCTTTTACTTCAAACCAAAGGTGCCCTTTTACATTAAAAAGCAACGATGCTCTTTTACTCTAAATCAAAGGTGCTCTTTTACATTGAAAACCAAGGATGCTCTTTTACTCCAATACAAAGGTGCCCTTTTACATTAAAAACCAAGAATGCTGTTTTGCTCCAAGTCAAAGGTGCCCTTTTACATTAAAAACCAAGGATGCTCTTTTACTCCAAAACAAAGGTGCCCGTTTACATTAAAAACCAAGGATGCTCTTTTACTCTAAAACAAAGGCGCTCTTTTACATTAAAAACCAAGAATGCTCTTTTACTCCAATACAAGGGTGCCCTTTTACATTAAAAACCAAGAATGCTCTTTTACTCCAAAACAAAGGTGCCCTTTTACATTAAAAACCAAGAATGCTCTTTTACTCCAAAACAAAGGTGCTCTTTTACATTAAAAACCAAGAATGCTCTTTTGCTCCAAAACAAAGGTACTCTTTTACATTAAAAACCAAGAATGCTCTTTTACTCCAAAACAAAGTTGATTTTTTACTCGAAACCCCCCATGTGTCTTTTACTCCAGAACCCAGGATAGTCTTTTACTCCAGAACCCAGGATAGTCTTTTACTCCAGAACCCAGGATAGTCTTTTACTCCAGAACCCAGGATAGTCTTTTACTCCAGAACCCAGGATAGTCTTTTACTCCAGAACCCAGGATGGTCCTTTACTCCAGAACCCAGGATAGTCCTTTGCTCCAGAACCCAGGATTGCTCCTTTACTCCAGAACCCAGGATTGCTCCTTTACTCCAGAACCCAGGATTGCTCCTTTACTCCAGAACCCAGGATAGTCCTTTACTCCAGAACCCAGGATTGCTCCTTTACTCCAGAACCCAGGATTACTCCTTTACTCCAGAACCCAGGATTGCTCCTTTACTCCAGAACCCAAGATTGCTCCTTTACTCTAAAACCCAGGATTGCTCCTTTACTCCAGAACCCAGGATTGCTCCTTTACTCCAGAAACCAAAATGCTCCTTTACTCCAAAACCAGGATGGTCCTTTAATCCAAAACCAAGATACTCCTTTACTTCAAAACCCAAAAATGCTCCTTTACTCCAAAACCAAGATGCTCCTTTACTCCAAAACCCAAAATGCTCCTTTACTCCAAAACCCAAAATGCTCCTTTAATCCAAAACCAAAATACCCCTTTACTTCAAAACCCAAAATGCTCCTTTACTCCAAAACCAAACTGCTCTTTTACTCCAAAACGCAAAATGTTCCTTTACTCCAAAACCAAGATGCTCATTTAATCCAAAACGAAGATACTCCTTTACTCCAAAACACAAAATGCTCCTTTACTCCAAAACCCAAAATGCTCCTTTACTCCAAAACCGAAAATATTCCTTTACTCCAAAACCCAAAATGCTCCTTTACTCCAAAACAAAAATGCTCCTTTACTCCAAAACCAAGATGCTCCTTTACTCCAAAAACAAGATGTTCCTTTACTCCAAAACCAAGATGCTTCTTTACTCCAAAACCCAAACTGCTCTTTTACTCCAAAACCCAAAATGCTCCTTCACTCCACAACCAAAATGATCCTTTACTCCACAACCAAAATGATCCTTTACTCCAAAACCCAAAATGCTCTTCTACTCCAAAACTCAAAATGCTTCTTTACTCCAGAATCCAGCTGCTCCTTTACTCCAAAACCAAAATACTCCTTTACTCCAAAACCAAGATGCTCCTTTCCTCCAAAAGCCAAAATGGTCCTTTACTCCAAAACTCAAAATGCTCCTTTATTCCAAAATCAAAATGCTTATTTACTCCAAAACCAAAATGCTTTTTTACTCTATAACCCAGATTGCTCCTTTACTCCAAAACCAAAGATACTCCTTTACTCCAAAACATGGTTTGCTCCTTTACTCCAAAACCCAGGATTACTCCTTTACTCCAGAACCCAGGATTGCTCCTTTAATCAAGAACCCAGGATTGCTCTTTTACTACAGAACCCAGGATTGCTCCTTTACTCCAGATCCCAGAATGCTCCTTTACTCAAGAACTAATCTGAACATTAGCTCCAAAACCAAGGATGCTCATTTACTCGAAAACCTAGGCGTTTCTTTACTCCAAAACAGAGGTGCTCTTTTCCTTTAAAACCCATGTGATTTAGTACTCCATAACTCAGATTCTCTTTAACTTCGAAATCCAGGTGCTCTTTTACTCGAAAACCCATAGATCTTTTACTCCAAAACCCATATTCTATTTTACTCCAAACACCAGGTCCTCTTTTACAATAAAACCCAAGTACTCTTTTACTCCACATCCTATGATAATCCTTTACTCTAAAACACGAGTGCTCTATTACTCCAAAGCCCGTTACTGTCCTTTACTTCAAAACAAAGGTGCTCTTTTACTAAAAAACCCAGGTAGTCTTTTACTGCAATACCCAAGAAGTTCCTTTATTTTAAACGCAGGTGATCTGTTACTCCAAAACTCAGGAATTCTTTTACACCGAAGCCAAGATGCTCTTTATTTCGAAAAGCCGTGTGCCCATTTACTCCAAAACCCACTTGTTAATCTACTCTAAAACCACTGTACTCTTTTACTCCAAAATCCAGGATGCTCCTTTACTCCGAAACCAAGGATGCTCCTACACTACAAAACCAGGTTTGCTCCTTTACTCCAAAACCAAAATGCTCTTTTACTCCAAAACCCAAAATGCTCCTTTACTCCAAAACCAAGATGTTCCTTTACTCCAAAACCAAAAATGCTCCTTTACTCCAAAACATAAAATGCTCCTTTAATCCAAAACCAAAATACCCCTTTACTCCAAAACCCAAAATGCTCCTTTACTCCAAAACCAAACTGCTCTTTTACTCCAAAACGCAAAATGTTCCTTTACTCCAAAACCAAGATGCTCCTTTAATCCAAAACGAAGATACTCCTTTACTCCAAAACACAAAATGCTCCTTTACTCCAAAACCAAAATGCTACTTTACTACAAAAACAAAATGCTCCTTTACTCCAAAACCAAGATGCTCCTTTAATCCAAAACCAGGATGCTCCTTTATTCCAAAACCAAGATGCTTCTTTAATCCAAAAACCAAAATGCTACTTTGCTCCACAAACAAGATGCTCCTTTAATCCAAAACCAAAACTCTCCTTTGCTCCAAAACCAAGATACTCCTTTACTCCAAAACCTAAAATGCTCCTTTACTCCAAAATCCAAAATGATCCTTTAATCCAATAACCAAGATGCTCCTTTAATCCAAAACCAAAATACTCCTTTACTCCAAAACCCAAGATGCTCATTTACTCCAAAACCTGGTTTCCTTCTTTACTCCAAAACCGAACTGCTCTTTTACTCCAAATCCAAAAATGATCCTTTACTCCAAAACAAAGATTCTCCTTTAATCCAAAACCAACATACTCCTTTACTCCAAAACCCAAAATACTCATTTACTCCAAAACCAAAATTCTCCTTTACTCCAAAACCCAAAATGTTCCTTTACTCCGAAACCAAGATGCTACTTTACTCCAAAAACCAAAATGCTCCTTTACTCAAAAACAAAGATTCTCCTTTAATACAAAACAAACATGCTCTTTTCCTCCAAAACCAAGATGCTCCTTTACTCCAAAAACAAAATGCTCCTTTAATCCAAAATCAATATGCCCCTTTACTCCAAAACCCAAAATGCTCCTTTACTCCAAAAAATAAACTGCTCCTTTACTCCAGAATTCAGCTGCTCCTTTACACCAAAATCCAAAATGCTCCTTTACTCCAAAACCAAAATGCTCCTTTACTCCAAAACTAAGATGCTCCTTTACTCCAAAACCCAAAATGCTCCTTTACTCCAAAACCATAAATGCTCCTTTACTCCAAAACCAAAATGCTCTTTTACTCCAAAACCAAAATGCCCCTTTACTCCACAATCCAGCTGCTCCTTTACTCCAAAACCAAAATGCGTTTTTACTCCAAAACCGAGACTGCTCCTTTACTCCAAAACCCAAAATGCTCGATTACTGGAAAACCAAAATGCTCCTTTACTCCAAAATACAGGTGCTATTTAACCCCAAAAAGACTTGTGCTCTTTTAACTCCAAAATCCAGGATGCTCCTTTACTTCAAAACCTAGGTGCTCTTTTACACCAAGACCTAGATTGCCCCTTTACTCCAGAACCTAAGTTCTCTTTTACTCGAAAACCCATGATGCTCCTTTAATCCAATACCCATGTGAACTTTTACTCCAAAACCAAGGTACTATTTTACTCCAAAACCCAGCTGCTATTTTGCTACAAAACCCAGGTGCTCTATTACTCCAAAACCAAGATACTCTTTTACGCCAAAACCCAAAATGCTCCTTTACACCAAAACCAAGATGTTCCTTTAATAAAAAACCAAGATACTATTTTAATCCAAAACTAAAAATGCTCCTTTACTACAAAACTAAAATGCTCCTTTACTCCAAAACCCAAAATTCTCCTTTACTCTAAACCCAAAAAGCTCATTTACTCCAAAACCAAAATGCTCCTTTACTCCAAAAACCAAGATGCTCCTTTAATCCAAAACCAAGATGCTCCTTTACTCCAAAACCAAGATGCTCCTTTACTCCAAACCCCAAAATGCTTCTTTACTCCAAAACCCAAAATGCTCCTTTACTCTAAACCAAAATGCTCCTTTACTCCTAACGAAGAATCGTCTTTATTCCAAAACCCAAAATGCTCTTTTACTCCAAAACCCAAAATGCTACTTTACTCCAGAATCCAGCTACTCCTTTACTCCAAAACCAAAATGCTATTTTACTCCAAAACCAAAATGCTCCTTTACTCCAAAACCGAAAACGCTCCTTTAATCCAAAACCCAAAATGCTCCTTTAATCCAAAATCAAAATACTCCTTTACTCCAAAACCCGGATTTCTCCTTTACTCCAACACCCAAGATGCTCCTTTACTCCAAAACCAAAGATGCTCCTTTAATCCAAAACCCGGTTTTCTCCTTTACTCCAAAACCAAAACGCTCCTTTACTCCAAAACCCAAAATTCTCCTTTACTCCAAAACCAAGATACTCCTTTATTCCAAAACCCAAAATGCTCTTTTACTCCAAAACGAAATTGCTTTTTTTACTCCAAAACGCAAAATGCTGCATTACTCCAAAACCAAAATGCTCCTTTATTCCAAAACCAAAACGCTCCTTTACTCAAAAACCCAAAATGCTCCTTTACTACAAAACCAAGATGCTCCTTTAATCCAAAACGCAAAATGCTCCTTTACTCCAAAACCAAAATGCTGCTTTACTCCAAAACCAAAATGCTCCTTTACTCCAAAACCAAAATGCTCCTTTACTCCGAAACCCAAAATCTCCTTTACTCCAAAACCCAAAATGGTCCTTTACTCCAAAACCAACATGCTCTTTTACTCCAAAACCAAAATGCTCCTTTACTCCAAAACCAAGATGCTTCTTTAATCCAAAACCCAAAATGCTCCATTACTCCAAAACCCAAAATACTCCTTTACTCCAAAACCCAGCTGCTCCTTTATTCCAAAATATAGGTTCTATTTACCCCCCAAAAAGACTTGTGCTCTTTTAATTCCAAAATCCAGGATACTCCTTTACTTCAAAACCCAGGTGCTCTTTTACACCAAAACCCAGATTGCCCCTTTACTCCAAAACCTAAGCTCTCTTTTACTCGAAAACCCATGATGCTTCTTTAGTCCAATACTCATGTGAACTTTTACTCCAAAACCCAGGTACTATTTTCATCCAAAACCCAGCTGCTATTTTGCTACAAAACCCAGATGCTCTATTATTCCAAAACCCATGTTATCTTGTACTCCAAAAACTAGGTGCTTTGTTACTCCAAAACCCAGTATACCTTTTACTCCACATCCCATGTCAACTTTTACTCCAAAAACCAGGTGCTATTCTACTCCAAAATCCATGAGCTCTTTTACTCCGAAATCCATGTGATGTTGTACTCCGAAATCCTGGTGCTCTTTTACTTGAAAACCCATATCTCCTTTACTTCAAAACCCAGGATGCTCCTTTACTCTAAAACCTACTATGCTCCTTTACTCTAAAACCCAGGATGCTCCAAAAATCAAGTGCTCTTTTACTCCCAAAACACAGGTGCTCTTTTACTGCAAAATCCATATATCCTTTAGTCCAAAACCTAGAATGCTCCTTTACTCCATTACCCATGTACTCTTTTACTCCAAAACCCAGGATGCCCCTTTACCCTAAAAACCCAGGATGCTCCTTTACCCCCAAACCCAGGATGCCCCTTTACCCCAAAACCCAGGTGCTCCTTTACCCCATACAGGTGTTAAAGTAAGCACATTTTATTTCCGATGCCTTAAAATAACTACTTCTGTTAAATTTTATTTCCCCCCTCCCCCCCCCCCCCCCCGCACATAATCTAGACATTTCTACGCGGACCATCTTCCATAATGACCATTCTCATGTCACAGTTTTGAGAACCGCTGCTCCGCAGGCAAAATACGTTTCAGATATGGTCGTTAATCATCGCTGAACTGTGTGTCTTTGTATGCATGGGAAATCCCGGTATCTACTGGGATGCATGTGTATATATATATATGGCATATCCTTTACGCCTTGTCAATCTTGTATCAGAGATTTATCACAACAATCAATTCTTGTGTTTTTATTCGTGTGTCACTTCTTTATCGATTATGTGACTCTAGTCAAAGGCAGTTTATGTTTATGAAAATATAAGCTATTCACATTAATTATCGTATGGTGTGATAAGCTGAGGACCTTCGTGCACGCGGATTGGTAGATAAGACTGTAGGGACATCCTTCTTGTTGAGATAAATTAATGTTGATTTAGTTTTGTGTTTTTTTTTATACAAAATCCTCGACTGTGCTCTTTGCTGTGTTCGAAAGAGAGAGAGAGAGAGAGAGAGAGAGAGAGAGAAAGAGAGAGAGAGTGTGTGTGAGAGAGTGAGAAAGAGAGTGACAGAGATAGAGAGAGAGAGTTAGAGAAAGGAATGATTTTGTGGTGTCTACTGAAAGTACTACTTTAGGTATTACAAAGTTAGGCACTTCACTGTTCACACTAGACTTGGGAGTAACGAAGCGGTTGGTGCTGTAGTCTCCCATGGCGAAGGTCGGGGGTTAGAATCCAGCCTGAGGCGTCCCAATCACCCACCTGTAGAAATAGGTACCTGCGAAAGGTGAAGAAACCAGGTGTGATACTGACCTCATCAGCCTTGAATATGTCGAAAGGTCAATAAAAACATGAACGTTGAAACCATATTATCTAGATGTCTCCACGTCACAAGAGATATTAGTCACCTTCCCTTTAGTTATCGTTCACAATGCCTGCTCCGCTATCAGCATTTTGAAAAAAGTAGTAATGCTACACGCAAAGTAATAACAAGATGTCGTGGACGAAGGCCCGCTTTGTCAAGTCCTACTTGTAGATGAAAGAACTTCCACACCTACCATGTTCACAACCGTCTTGTGAAAGCTCTACAGAACTTCTTATGGGTAAGAAAATGCATTTTTGCCAAAATATTATATTGTTGCTTTGTTTTTTTTCATAACCATTTCACTGTTCTTAGTTCTTTATTGGTATTTTTTGTCCTTCTTTCCTTCCGCTATGATTCTTTGTCATAAAACTGCATCATACACCTTGTCTAACTCTAGTGAACATATGAGAAGCAATAGTTTTCTGTACAAAAATAAGCAGCTGGATCGAGCTTCATCCTCTCTCTCTCTCCATAACTTCGCATACATACATGCATATACATACATACGTACATACATACATACATACATAATATCTACATACACACATACATACGTATATTACATACATACATATACGCATACATGCATACATACATACATACATACATACACACATACATACACACATACATACATACATACATACATACATACATACACACATACATACATACATACATACATACATACACACATACATACATACACACATACATACATACATACATACACAATGAACATTAGCCACATATTTTACACGAATGTACTGGACGAAGAGCAAAGCCCAAGCAAATCAGACAACGTACATATACAGAGAGAAGAGAGAAAGAGAGGTATATTGATTGATTGACTGATTGATTGATTGATTGATCTTTATTTCAAAAGGGTTAAGAATTGAGCACGCAGGCCCGTTTGACATTCTGCCCTTTATCATACAAGTTTAACTCTGTTCCAGACGTTCTAGAAATATGCTGCTCATATAACAAACATAATTAACATTAAAGTAACTACATACACATATGAATGACTATCTACCAAACAGAGTGAGAGAGAGAGAGAGAGAGAGAGAGAAATCAAGAAACAAATAAATTGGTCTTATAAGTCCCTTCTGTCTTCGAGCTTACAATGTATGTAAAAAGTGTCACAATGTTTGGTTACATAAAAGTGTAATAAGAATATAAAACATAAACAATTTATATGAAAATAAAGTTTAAAACAATCTTTAGAATAGCCCTTTTTTTTTTTTAGTCAGGTCTGCTTACATAAAAAATAATAAATATATCAAGCAAAACTTCAACAAAACAACAGCAGCCCCACAAAACAAACCAAGACTGCAAAACAGCGATTTCACAAGTTCCTGCCATGTTCTTCGTGGACGACACATTAAGCTACAGAACAGTTTCAGCTGCTGTGGCTCTTTCAGAAATTAAACCAACAAATGACTATTCAGTCAGAAAGTCACGTGATCACCGAAGACGAGGCCAAATGATTTCTGTACAGGGAGTTCATGAGATTGGCTGCAGTTTGACCGTTCTTTGGTAAACAGAATTATTTTACATTTTCATTTTTATTTGAGAGTAAAATTATAGGTTTTCTTTTGTTCAGAAACACCAGAATTGCAAGAAGAGTTTGTAAGGCAAGATTAACAATGTAATTTTAGAAAATTACAACGCATTGCCAGACAGAAGTGTATGGCCAGACGGTTGTAATATGATAAAGAAACACACACTCATAAACTGTCTTTTATGTTAATTTCTTGTCCTTTTTATGTGATTTTTTTCTTGTTTGTTTCTCCTTTTCTCCTTGGCAGAAGCGTGCTGTCGAAATATTGGATTTTTTCCTGTTGTTTTTCCGTTACGCCTGTTCACATGTTTTGACTCTTCTCTTCTAACAAAGGCGTTCCGCCGAAATATTGATTTGTTCGAATTGTTTTTCATTGTCATATGTTTTTCTTGCCCTCTTTTCATTTTGTTGTTGTTGTTGTTGTTGTTTTTAATGTATGTGGTCTTTGAAAAAGGCATTTGCCAAAATATTGGTTTGTTGTAAATTCTCTTTTTATACATACTCAATCTTATTTTCTGTCACTCTCGTTTCCTGCTCACTTTCCTCACTCTTTTTCTCTGCTTGTATAATAAAACTGAACGATATACCTCTGTCTACGTTTCTTACTAGAACCATTTTACCGGAGTCGTCGCTTCTCTTATCTATTCAAATTATGTCCACGAATCACTGATAAAAGCTGACATATCCGGAATCATGATAAATAAAACCATTCCCTTGCTGGGATTGTACCGACACTGAGAGCCCTCCTGCCATGATTTATTTCACGCGTTCAAAACATTCCTTTGCCAGGTTGCAGTTCAAAAGTTGTGATTAAATTTTTAAAAATGTTTATAAACAGATATTCACAAGACTGTCGTAAATAAACATGTTTATAAACAGATATTCACAAGACTCATAAATATGTTTATAAAGAGATATTCACAAGACTATCATAAAACACGTTTATAAACTGATATTCAAAAAACTGTCATAAAACATGTTTATAAACAGATATTCACAAGACTGTCGTAAAAAAATGTTCATAAACAGATATTCACAAGACTATCGTTAAAAAAACATGTTTATAAACAGATATTCACAAGACTATCATTTTAAAAAAAAACATTTCAAAATAGGATTGACAATTCTTAATGAATATATACACTTACTTATAAAAATAATAGTACAGTATCGTAATGTACTGGTGTACAACTGTGACCCGAAGATTATATAGTTTATTTGAGTGAAAATATGTTGGGCCCAAACAGTTTGTCAGATTGCGTGTCTCAACACCAGAAGATTTCATGTGTAAGCTACCGACAAAGGAAACTCCACTAAACAGATGAGGGGGCAGTCCGATATAGCGGTCCTTGACCCGTAGCTGACCCCTGTGCTAGCGTTGGCGAACCATACCGACCAAGACCATTATCACAAGCCTCCGTTGGTACTTCGATTAACAGGTTTAACATGGTTAACGGTGTAAGGATCTCCGCTATCAACCAGGACGGGGTTGTAACATACTCCCCATTCTGCAGAATGTGTATGTCTCAAAATTTTCTCAGCATCGACTGCAAAGAATTCTTTTTGTTATTTTTCATAAGTAAAGTTGATGGGTTACCCTCCGCCCGAAATTTGTAAAGCCCGCAGAAGCTTCGAGATTCACAAATTCACGTATGGTGAGTGTTTTCTCAGGGGGAACGGGAAATGTAATGAAAGTTTGGAGGTGAGTTTGGCTGCACAGAAGTATGATATTTTAGAGTTGGAAGAAGAGCAGCATTGGCTTGGCTCTAAAGAAGAGAGATGTTTCCGTTCTCCGTTCTGTTCTCAAAAGAGGGATTAGACTATGTCTTTGAATAAGATTCTTTCATGTGAGTGCAGAAGCCTCTGCCTTTATCATTGTTTTGTTATTGTGTTTGTTCTTCCCCGTTGTTTTGCCGGCAGTTTAAATAGTTGGAATCATCCATAAACAAGTTGAGTATTTGAACTCGCCGAGATGTCTTGCTTCCTTGAGTGCCCTTCTAATGCAGATAGTGGAACATGATGTTCCTGCCTTGAGTCTGTCGAAACATTACCTCAAACAGAAATGGAGTTACTCTCCCTTAGAGTTCTTCCTGCCCGGTAGATCGGCATATCTCAAAGATTATGCTTCTCCTGTAGGCGTTCCCTGATATTTCCAGTCACTTTTCTTTCCCGCCCCGCACGGGTAGCACATTCTAATATTATGTTTTCTCTGAATGTTTTCAGGGGCTGAATACAGGGCCATTCTGATGTTTTCAGTCAGGTTGTTGTCTTTCATCAAAATGTGACATTATTCGTCTAGTCAACTCCTTGTCTCACTCTGGTACACTTCATGAGCATATACCGCGAGTTGTCACACGTTTTCATCACACTTGTAGTTTTAATTTCAAAATTTCTTCACTGAATAAAATGAACACTTTCCAGTTTCGGCCCAAAACCTGTTGCTGTCTTGTTCCTCTTGTTGCTCAGTTTTGTTTTTTTCACATAATTATCGTAATTTCGTCAACAAATTTTCTCCTGAGACTGGTTCCCAAATCTCATGGGAGTAGGTCCTGTATTTCGTCTTAAGGAATATAGTGCGATTGGATAAACTGATAGTGCTCTTTCTTCTTATGGTTACTAGACAGTGCACTTATCTGTTATGTGACAAAATATAGTGCAGTCATCTCTTATGCGTCAGCATGTAGTGGGCTTGTCTTTTATGATGAAGAAGATGGTGCGCTTCTCTCTTATGAGGACGCAGATAGCCATCTTCTTTTCTCACAGCGAGGGAACTAGCAGTGTTGTCTCACGTAGCAACATGAGCAACCAACTGGCTGTTGACGTGCTCAGAGTGACGCATACAGCCCGCACAGTAAGATTTTGAAGACCACTTTTGCTGACCACAAGCCTAACACCAACAACACTATAACGAGATACGGGCTGGCAAGTACTGCTGTCCCGGATTTAGCCGTGAAAGAACAATGAGAATTGCTCCAACCCAAACAGCAATCATGCCTGATTTCTTGATAAACAATCTCAGCAGTGTATCCTTAAAAGGAAGCAGAAGAAGGCCTTAAAGCAGGAGTTCTTAAACTGCGGCATTCATGTCTCTTGGGGATACAGGAACCGGGTGGTGACGGCATTGCTTATTCTTTGTTTCAATTCTTGTTAAGTAGATTAGATTTCTTTCACCTGTTTCGTTCCTAACTATCCATGCGTAAAGTAACACCAGACTATTCACATCTTTTTAAAGTGATACTTTTTTAAAGTAATAGATCTGGTAATAATGATGACGACAAGAATATAGAGCATATTGTGAAATCCGTAGGGGGGCCTGCAGTTGTAAGAAGTTTGAGAATCCCTGCAAGTCACACGGTATTTTAGTTAGTAGCTGGTAGTGATAAGAGCAACAAAGAAACTCTATATCGACTATTTCAGACTCCAATTTAGGGTAGAAGAAGAAAGTGGTCAATAAAATATGAATGGGAATACGGGATTTTATAACCTTTTAAGATAAACATTGTAAGGTATTTAGTTAAATTACTTTCTCCTGATACTGTTTTGAAATGTGGAGATTCGGAGAAAACATAATATTAAAATGGGGTGCCCGTAATATGAGAACGTGCTGCCTGTAATATTAGAATAGGCTGCCCGCAATATTAGAATGTGCTGCCCGTAATATTAGAACAGGCTGCGCGTAATACTAGAATGTGCTACCCATAATAATAGAATATGCTGCCCGTAATATTAGAATGTGCTGCCTGTAATATTAGAATATGCTGACCGTAATATTAGAATAGGCTGCCCGTAATATTAAAATATGCTGCCCCGTAATATTAGAATGTGCTGCCCGTAATATTAGAATATGCTGCCCCGTAATATTAGAATGTGCTGCCCGTAATACTAAAATAGGCTGCCCGTGTGGGACGGGAAAGAGGGCTAAACAAAAGTGACTGGAAATGTCAGGCAACGCCTACAGGAGAAGCGTTAACTTTGAGATATGCCGATCTACCAGGCAGGAAGAACTCCAAGGGAGAGCAACTCCATTCCTGTCTGAGGTACTGCTCACTCCTATAGTCACTGCTACCTGTGGGCACATTCCTCTCGGGCAGGAAGCATTCATCTACTTAAATGTTTAAAACTCGTGGAAGGAAAAATAAAGATAGAACAAATATGATTTTTATATCAAAGTTGGTGTATTTATTTTACTAAAACTTCTTTCGCCAGCTAATGTAACATGGCAGAGATGGTTACTAACACTCAAAGCAACTCGTAAATTTGATAGAGTATTCTGAAGATTAATTTAAGAACTGCAGAATTTAAGGAGGAAACCTCGCTGGATCTGACGTCAAATTATCCAGGGATCTGGTATAAAGGAATTGTTGTTCTTTTTGTGTCTGCTAGACACCTGCGATAGGTGGCGTTTGACCGTTTCACGTTCTCGCAAGCGACACTCGGATTTTTGTAGAGATTCGGCGTGGAGCTGGGTTCCTCTCCTGCCAGACGAAGACGCTTGGTGTCCTCTGGTGGTTCTTCGAAGTTTGACTGAGTGTAGTGCGAACTGGAACTCACGAACACGTCAAATGAGCAAAAGTGTCGTCATTGCTTTCGAGATGGAGGTCGGTTCTGTGTGCCGAGCTACTGAATTTAGTGCTATGGCACCACCGTGAGCTGTGAACTTCGCGCAGACAGCATTAATGATAATCCTTTGTGTCTACTCGGCCAGTGGTGAACTATGATGGTCTTTGTGTGTCCCGGTTCAGCTTGGCGCTTTAGCTATGGAGTTCGTGACTAGAGCCACGCTGACTAGTTTCGTATGTGAACTGCTGTAGTTCATAAAATGGCGTCCTCACTGGGAGGCTCATTATCAAGGACTGATGGGAAAGGGCCACTGATGAACATCCTGTGCGATGCTCACAGGAGCGGGCGGTGGAGCGATTATGAGGATATCTCGTTCGCGCTGATACCGGGAACCTAATACTGAATCTGTTCATGCTAGTAAATGGGTGTGTGTGTGTAAGGGGGGGGGGGAGAATAAGAGACCAAGTCCCGCTCAGAACCCGTACCGCGACAGCCTGGTCTCACCATCTGCAAGACCAACCCATTAGATCAAATGATTCTTTCTAGCACCTTCGACACTTCCTTGCTACTAAACAACTTGTGTCTGGTCTGTTGGGTTTACAAAGTAATTAAATCGTTTGCGAACAGCGCAGGTTCCAGGCGTTCTCAAATTTCGAAAGGTAATCTTTAATTTTTAGAAAGGACATTGCTGCTGCCCGAAGCTTTTAGTGGTTCTCCTCAGACAGAGTTATTTCCTTTTCTCTTTGCCCCAGATAAGCAATTGAACGCCTCGCTCAGTGGCCCCTTTACTTCTCTCCAGAAACGGCGAACAAACAGCACTTCGAATTACCTCCATAATCAGGCTGGAAATAACGAGGTTTACGTTTAGGAACAAAATCTGGATGATTAGCTTAGAAAAAATGCAGCCAAACCTGTACGGGGCATGAGAGAAAAGAAATAGCAATAGAATGAATACGATTATATCTCCAGACTTCAGTGGGACAATTCATCGCCTACCCACGGGATGCCAAAACGCCATCAAATCGACCAGGAAGCGCCCTTATCATAACAATACACTTTCGATACTAATTTTGTGATTACATGTCACCATCTCCAGACGTTCAGTCTTCTGATTTGGTCGCTCCATGTCTAGTCCGTGTCACGTAAGATAGGAAGATAGGACGGTCTGCTCGGCACATCTTTGACTTCGTTATACCCTCCAAAGTACTCTCTGTCTTCTAATGTCTAGACTTTGTTTTACCCTCTCCATTATGATACCTACTCCTTAAATGTACCTCCTTTAATGTAGCGGCCTGACTGGCTGAGTGGTTAGGCGCTCGGTCTATATATCTGATGATACCTGGTTTAAGTCCTAGCAGTGGGAATTTTCACTGGCACCGCCACATGAAGAACACCCCGGGGGGTCCACCCAGCCTCTACAAACGGGTACCAGAGAAATCTGGGAAGATAAATGTGGCGAGGTGTGATACTGACCGCGTCACACTTTCATGTGCCCCAGGTGGTGGAAATGCCGGCCTAACACCTGCGACCTGAATGTGTTGAAAACTTACAGCGACAGTAAGTGTGTAGAGCTAAAACAATTAAGTATTCAATTCCTCACAGCTGGTGAGGTTTATAGTTACATCCGGCCTATAGAGATCACTAACTCAGCAGAGTTTGATGACATTAGTAACAAGATACTATGCTACGCTGCACCAGTTATCACAGACACACTAACATACGCATACCATTTGTGCATTGACAAACATTTTCCCTGACCTTTTTGAGTCGCCAAAGTGTTTCCTTTTTTTTAAAGTTAGACAGACTAGTGGCCACTCAAACTATAGACCTATATCTATCCTGTCATCATTATCTAAACCTCTTGAAAAACATACACAAAAGTTAACACTGCTTCACATGCAGGAAAACAATCTACTAATAGACAGTCAGTCAGGTTTTAGACCAAATCACTCTAAGCACACAGCATTAACTAAAATGACCGAAAACATAAATGATGATAAATTGTGTGGTGCTGTATTTGTTGATTGCAAGAAAGCCTTCGATATGACTGATCGTGAAATTCTTGCAAAAAAAGCTGGAAGGTTATAGATTATAACCTGACCTGACAAAGTCTTTTCTTTCAGATAGAAAACAAGTAGTTTGCTTCAGAAATAAAATATCTGACTCATCTATAGTTGATACTGGTATTCCTCAAAGCTCTTTTCTTCGTCCTCTTCTCTTTGTTGTACATATTAGCGATCTACCACTACATTTAAAGCACTCTTCACGTGATGTCTTTGCTGATGACTGCACCATTTACATTAGCGACTATGACATAAATAACCTACAGGAAACATTACAAAATGACGTAAATAGATTGATTAAATGGAGTAATAATAATTGTATGTTGATAAACACCAACAAAACAAAATCTGTACTCATCACTACAAGACAGAAACTACAGTTTTGTGCTGGGACTACAGAAATAGAAAACCTTCATGAACATAAAACTCTCAAACTCACCATTGATCAACATTTAACTTGGAATTCTCATGTACATAATCTAACTTGATAGCACAGAAAATTTACCAACCAGCAAAAATTAAACACTTTATCGACCAAGACACGAGAAAGACATACTACATATCACACATACAAACACACTTGGATTACTGCTCCACACCCTGGGGTGGATACTCTGTTTCAAACACAAAAAAAGGCTCCACTCACTTCACAAACGAGCATTAAATCTGATTTGTAGCAAACAACCAGTACAGACTGCAGATCAGCACAAAGAACTAGAAATTTTACCCCTGAAATATAGAATTATTTTTAACAAGCTCAAATGTGCTCATAGAATGTTGTCGCACAGTGCTCCACCTTACTTGTGGCCATTGTTTACGTCCAGCATTAAACATAGCCAGCATTTAAGAACCTGTCTTCTTCCTAAACCCAGGCTAGATCTGTACAAGAAAAGGCTTGTATATTCTGCGGTGCAGCTCTGGAACTCACTCCTCCCATCTTCATCCTTTAACTCAAGCCTTTGGCAGTATTTACTGGCTTGTAACTACAGTCAAACCCACTTAATATCACATCGCTTTATGTCACAATCCGGATATTGCCACAGAAATTTGTATCCCTGGCCAACCCCCATATGTAATTAATGAGCTTTGCTCCGGTTAATATCACCCAGGTTATTGGTACCAGTCCGTTAATGCCACAGTATTTTTGCAACCGGAGGAGTTAAATACTCCGTTTTGTATCACGAACTGGGCGAGTCCAAGCTATAAATATTTCACAAGGCGTTATCAAGTTCGCGACTCACCGAGTACGTGCCGCGTCAGCCTTTTGAAATTGTGGGCATCAAAACTCAGGTGGTATGAATGAAAGGCTTACCGCGGCCACCCTTCCGTGATTAAAAACTGACTTTTTCGGTCATTGTTCGTCTTCTTTATCAAGACGTGGACTAAATTGAAATATATATCAATGAGGAAAAATTGGAGGAAGTGGAGAGTTTTGAATATCTTGGATCACTGCTAATTAATAATGGAGATACAATGAGGGAAATTAAAAGGAAGACATCTATTGCTCTTCAGAAAGTAAAACAAATAAAGAATCTGTGGAGAGGAGCAGACAGAACTACAAAAATAAGATTTTTAAGGGCATGCATCTTTCCCATCGCAACATATGCCTGTGAGACCTGGACACTTAACAAAACAGCTGAGAAACGCATAAATGCCTTTGAATATAAATGCTACAGAAGAGTTCTCCAAATATCATGGACACAAAAAAGAACAAATATATATATACTACAAGAACTTAATATTGAAGAAGGCTGGCTAGTAAAGAGGATTAAAGAGAGAAAACTTAAATATTTTGGACACAAGAAACGTCATGATAATTTAGAGAAGACCGTATTGAAGGATACATAATGTGAAAAAGAAAAAGAGGACGACCAAAACGAAGATGGCTGCAAGAAATCGTTGACGATCTGCAAATGGACGCAGTAGCAGCAGGCCATCTTGCTCACAACCGAGAGGCCTACAGGAGTGCAGTTTGGGAGGCAAAGCTCCGCAAGGGACATGCAAGTTAATGAATGAATGAATGGAATAAATTGATGACAACTGACAAAACAAATAAGGCAGCTGAAATATGTATCAATGAGGAAAAACTGGAAGAAGTGGAGAGTTTTGAATATCTTGGATCAATACTAACTAGTAGCGGAGATGCAATGAGGGAAATTAAAAGGAGGACATCTATCGCTCTTCAGAAAGTAAAACAACTAAAGAATCTGTGGAGAGGAGCAGACAGAACTACAAACATAAGAAACAGAACTACAAATATAAGATTTTTAAGGGCATGCATCTTTCCCATAGCAACATATGTCTGTGAGACCTGGACACTTAACAAAACAGCTGAGAAACGCATACATGCCTTTGAATGTAAATGCTACAGAAGAGTTCTTTAAATATCATGGACACAAAAAGAACAAATATATCTATACTACAAGAACTAAATATTTAAGAATGCTGGCTAGTAAAGAGGATTAAAGAGAGAAAACTTAAATATTTTGGACACATTAAACGTCATGATAATCTAGAGAAGATTGTCTTGGAAGGGTACATAATGGGAAAAAGAAAGAGAGGAAGACCAAGGCGAAGATGGCTGCAAGACATCGTTGATGACCTGCAAATGGATGCATCAGCAGCAGGCCATCTTGCTCACAACCGAGAGGCCTACGGAAATGCTGTTAGGGAGGCAAAGTTCTGCAAAGGACATGCAAATGAATGAATGAATTGGGTGTGTTAATTTGGCAACGCGAGTTGATAGTCGGTCATTCTCTAGAAGTGTACTGCGAATCATACAGCTGGGATCTTCTCTCTCTATTTCTCGTTGTGATAGATAACGGCTACTAAACATAAACGTGTCGATCTGGATTAAAGAGTTAAAGTGGCCATACTGAAGCAAGATGATGAACGTTACGGGAAAGGATATTGCGGATAATTTGAAAGTGATGTTTCAGCTGTGTCGAAACTTGTTAAAAACCGAGACAAAATAGAATGAGACTTTCACTCGTCGTAGAGAATAGTACTGACGTTGTCAGCGGGTCCATTAAGGAGCAGATGCCCAGCAGACCTGTTTCTTATGTTCAGTCTTTGAGCGCCTTCGAGACCGTTCGCTCGTTCATTTACAGTATGCCTGACGTGATGCAGGACATTTTTAATGCTCTGGTTAGCGTAAAAGACTTTTTTTAGTTAATAGACCAATTGTCATTACACAACGCAAAATCACCATTACTTTTGTCACTGGTTTTGCTGAAAAGTCAGATGCTGCTTGATTATAATGTAATTTAATGACTAAGATTTACTGTATTGTGTAATTAACACATTTTGTGTCCGATAACGATAGCTTTGGCTGTTTGTTATGTGTTTAATGTAACATGTGTTGGCTATATTTTGTACTGCTGCAGTTGAAGTCCTTGTAATGGAACCCTCTTAGTGTCAACTTCTCCTAATGTCACCATATTTTATTGGTGACGTGACATTAAGTGGGTCCGACTGTACATGCCTCCATAGAATATCTAATAGCCTATCATACCACGACTCGTCAGCCACCGAGTTCTGTTCTAAAAGAACATAGTTCTAAACATAATTTGTTAGATCTTGTATCTTGTTAGAAAGTATCTTAGTAAATATGCGAGAGTGGAGCGTCCGAAGAACTCCATTGGAAAGGTATTTGTGTGCGTGTATGTATATGTGTATGAGCGGGCTGTCTTGTTAGATCAGTTACCCCTTATGTAGCTTTTGTATCCTATATGTGTTAATGCAATATTTTCATCTTGCATCTTTAGGTTTTTGTTGTTTCTTCGTGTAATCTGCATACTTATATTTCACATAGCTTCATGGTTAGCTGAGTGGTTGGCTGAGTGGTTAGGCGCTCGGTTTACTAATCCGGTGGTACCGAGTTCGGGTTGGTTTTTTCTGGTACACACCAAAAAGGCCAGCCTCTAGAAATGGGTACCAGAGAAATTTGGGAAGGTAAAGCGGCCAGTAGTGATACTGACCACATCACACTTTCATGTGCCGAAGGTCGTGGAAAATACGGGCCTAACACCGTATTCCCCAATATGGCTTAACGGCATGGAGACGGGAATTTTACCTGTACCATATATATATATATATATATATATATATATATATATATAATTAATATTTACATACATAAAAAGTGAAATCCCCATTTCCATGCAATTAAGCCATAATGGGGGATGAATGAATGAATGAAATATCTTTTGTTTTTTTTAAAAGGTGAAGAATTGGGCGCGCAAGCAGGGGTAATGTATGTATGTATGTGTATGTATGTATGTATGTATGTATGTATGTACGTATGTATGTATGTATTATGTAAGTAGGAAGGTATGTATTTATGTATGTAGGTATGTAATGTATGTATGTATGTGTGTGTGTTCATGCAATTTTGTATACCTTATTAAATGAGTGTGTGGGAAGCGTGAAAAATGGAGTGATAAAGGGCAGAATGTAATATGAGCCTGCACGCCCAGTTCGTAGACCTTTTAAAATAAAAATCATTCATTCATTCATTCATTCCCCAATATGCGTAAATGGCATGGAAATGGGGATTTCACTTTTTAAAATCTCTTTTATTTTAGTCTATCTTTCTTATAACTTCTTCTTTCTTGTAACCCCTTTTTTCTTGCAACCTCTTCTTTCTTGTAAATTTTTCTTTCTTGTAACTGCTTCTTTCTTGTAACATCTTCTTTCTTACAACCCCTTGCTTTTTATAATCCCTTCTTTCTTGCAACACCTCCTTTCTTGTAACCCCTTTATTTCTTGTAATCACTTCTTTCTTGTAACCTTTTCTTTCTTGTAACCCTTTCTTTCCTGTAACCCCTTCTTTCTGGCAGCATCTTCTTTCTTGTAACCCTTTATTTCTTGTAACCCGTCTTTCTTGTAACCCTTTCTTTCTTGGAACCCCTTCTTTCTTGTAACCTTTTCTTTCTTGTAACCCTTTCTTTCTTGTAACCCCTTCTTTTTTTATAACCCATATTTCTTGTAACCCGTCTTTCTAGTAACCCCTCGTTTCTTGTAACCCCTTTTTTCTTGTAACTATTTTGTCGTAAACCTCTTCTTTCTTGCAAACTGCTTTCTTGTAACCCCTTTCTTGTAAACCCCTTCTTTCTTGTAACTCATTTCTTGTAACCCATTTCTTGTAAACCCCTTTTTTTTATAAAAGCCTTTTTTCTTGTAACCTCTTTCTTGTAAACCTCTTCTTTCTTGTAACCCCTTTCTTGTAAACCTCCTTCTTGTAAACCCCTTGTTTCCTGTAACCCCTTTCTTGTAAACCCATTCTTTCTTGAAAATATTTTCTTCCTTGTAACCATTTTCATGTAAACCTCTTCTTTCTTGCAAACCCCTTCTTTCTTGTAACCCCTTTCTTGTAAACCCCTTCTTTATTGTAAACCCTTTTCTATTAAACCCTTTCTTTCTTGTAAACACTATTCATGTAAACTCCTTCCTTCTTGTAGACTCTTGTTTCTTGTAAACCTCTTTCCTGTAAACCATTTCTTTCTTGTAACCCCTTTCTTCTAAACTCCTTTTTTCTTTAAACCCCTTCTTTCTTTAAATCTCTTCTTTCTTGTAACCACTTTCTTGTAAATCCCTTCTTTCTTGTAAACCCCTTTCTTGTAAATCTTTTCTTTTTTGTAAACCCCTTTTTGTAAAACCCTTCTTAATGTTAATCACTTGTAAATCACTTCATTCTTGTAAACCCCTTTTTGTAAAACCCTTCTTAATGTTACCCTCTCTTGTAAATCACTTCATTCTTGTAAACCCCTTTCTTGTAAACTCCTTCTTTTTTGTAACCCCTTTCTTCTAAACTCCTTCTTTCTTTTAAACCCCTTCGTTCTTCTAACTGCTTTCTTTTAAACTCTTTCTTTCTTGTAACCCTTTTCTTGTAAACCCCTTTCTTGTAAACTTCTTCCTTCTTGTAAAACCTTGTTTCCTGTAAAACCTTTTCCTGCAAACCCCTTCTTTCTTTTAGCCCCTTTCTTATAAATCCATTCTGTCTTGTAAACCCTTTTTGTAAACCCCTTCTTTCGTGTAACCCCTTTCTTGTACACCTTTTCATTCTTCTAAACCTCTTTCATGTAATCTCTTTCTTGTATATCCCTTCTTTCTTTTAAACCCTTTCTTGTAAACCCCTTCTTTTTTGTAAATCCCTTCGTTCTTGTAAACCCCTTTCTTGTAAAACCCTTTTTTCTTGTAACCCCTTTCTTGTAAACCCCTTCTTTCTTGTAACCCCTTTCTTGTAAACCCCTTCTTTCTTGTAACCCCTTTCTTGTAAACCGCTTTCTTGTAAGCCTCTTCTTTCTTGAAACTCATTCTTGTAAGCCCCTTCTTTCTTGTAATCCCTTCCTTGCAAACCCTTCTTTCTTGCAAACCCTTCTTTCTTGCAACCCCTTCTTTCTTCTAGCCCCTTCTTTCTTATAACTCCTTCTTCTGATGTTTTTCAGCCTCTCAGTCCTATGAAACTTATGCTAAGATGTTTTACAGAGCCATGAATCTGACTGAAAGCCTATGCAAACCGAACATTCATATACCTGTGACATTTGTCACAATATACAAACACTAATGTCTGATAATACAGGATCTGTTAGTAATTTTTTTAATCATTCTAAATTTAGAGGGAGTGGCCAGTAACAGGCACCGATGACTCTCTAGGGGAGCGAATTGACCGGGCAGGAGTGACTCTGGAGTGACTCATGCCTTACGTAGAGTGACTCCAGAGTCAGTCCTATCAGGGGCCGTGCTTCGTACTTGTTACACCGGCACGAAACAACAAAATAATTGTACATAAAACATTTTCACACGGCATTTCTCCTGAATTTGTTGATAGGAACCATGAGTAGATACAGGTTTTTTCTAGATCAAATAAAGGCCATTAATTAACTGAGGAAAAGTGTTTCCTTTTTTCTTAAGATGTGAACTCGTGCAAGCTTTTCTTGATTAAAACATTAATTTATTTACGAAAACGAGTCAAAAGCTAACGCAAATCATAAGCACTGAAAAATATATGGATAGACGAGGACTAGTCAAAAGGTCTTTTTCTTATATTTTTCACTGGTTAATTCCCTTGATTTGTGGTTAATTTTCAACATGCCATGGTAGCTTTTAAGTCTAATAGCTCATGTCTTCAGGCCCCGTCTATTTTTTTTTAAAGACTTCTTTAAAGAGGGATGAATTTAACATTCTTGTTATTTTAATTTTGAAATTAACAGGTTTCTTATTTTAATGTTGAAACTTAGCAGGCATGTTATTTTAATGTTGAAACTTAACAGATTTGTTAGTTTGCTGGTGAACTTTGACAGGTTTGGTGTTTTATTGTTGAACTTTGATAGGTTTGGTATTTTAATAGTTAAACTTGACAGGTTTGGTATTTTAATGTTGAACCTTGACAGGTTTGGTATTTTAATGTTGAACCTTAACAAGTTTGGTATTTTAATGTTGAACCTTGGCAGGTTTGGTATCTTAATGTTGAACCTTGACATGTTTGGATTTTAATTTTGAACCTTGATAAGTTTGGTATTTAATGGTGAACCTTGACAGGTTTGGTATTTTAATGCTGTTGAAGGTGTTTACACTTAATCTGTTTGAAACTGATTAATAATGTTTAAATGTTTTATAAGTGGAGAGATAACAGGGCTGGAAATAATAGGGAATACAGGTCCAAATCTCTATACTTTGATAGCAAAGTTCCCTTATTCATTCATGCCCCTCTCTCCTGTTTCTTCACTTTTTTCTGCAGTTCTTCCTATTTTCTTCTCTTATTCCTTCAGATCCCCTTTCTCTCTCTCTCTCTCCTCTCTCTATTGTTTCTTCACTCTTATAGAGTTCTTCCTATTTTCTTCTCTTATTCCTTCAGATCCCCTTTCTCTCTCTCTCTCTCCTCTCTCTATTGTTTCTTCACTCTTATGGAGTTCTTCCTATTTTCTTCTCTTATTCCTTCAAACCCTTCTCTCTCTCTCTCTCTCTCTCTCTCTTGTTTCTTCACTCTTATACGGTTCTTCCTATTTTCTTCTCTTATTCCTTCAAACCCGCCCCCCCTCTCTCTCTATTGTTTCTTCACTCTTATAGAGTTCTTCTTATTTTCTTCTCTTATTCCTTCAAAACCCTCTCCCTTGTTTCTTCATTCTTATACAATTCTTCCTGTTTTCCTCTCTTATTTACATAGCTGCTCTAAGATTTATAGTGAGTACAACCCTAGGACGCTTTAAGAGCTTCTAGATAATACGGTGCTAGCGCCAGTATTTTCCTTGACCCGTCAGCATTCTTCAGGACGTTGTGGACATCTTTCTTTATGTTAAGTGTCAGGTACATATTTATACGGTAGGGATCGTCCATCTGGATTCGAACCCCGCGTGGGTTCCGCCCTGAGAGAGAGAAGTACGCGAAAGACTTTGCTCAAAGTTTAGACTTAATTTCACTTTACTCCTTGTGGATATACGCAGGAGAAGAGAGCAAAGCTTTTTTTTTTTTTGCCTTTAGACAGGGATAACAGAGCTGTATAAAATCTGCCGTCCAAGATGGCTGCCAATTGGAATATTTCATTGACATTTAGCAAATTTCACCAAGCAGGAAACCCAGTAAAATTAATTCTGACCTCTTCTCTCTCTCCTCTCTCCTCTCTTCTCTCTCTCTCCCTCTTTCTTTTTCTCTACTCTTTCTCTCTCTTCATCTCTCTCTCTCTTTTTTTTTTTGTCAGTTTGAGGTCGAACACAAGCAGGAAGTGTGCTAGTGTGTGTGTGTGTGTTCGCGCCTGTGAGCCTGCGTGTGTGAGTGAAGTAATAAGATAATTATTGTCACGTGCGGCTGGCCTGGGTTTGGTTCATGCTTGATTCAGGAAGCATCGTGTATGGGTGTGTACATGTGTGTGTGTGTGTGTGTGTACGTGAGTGCGTGAAGCAATTAATGATACTGTTATCATATTGAACTGATATTATTTTGATCATCACGTTTAAATGAGGACGATGTGACATCTGCTATATTTTCTGTTTACATGCACGCGGACGGGGAATTGGGCCCATGCAATGTTTCGGGACCCATAAGATTTTCCATGGGTTTTAAGGGTAGGCCTGAGGGACTCGGTTTGGGGGGTGGGGGGGGGGGTGGATGTGATAGCTGATTAAAATGATAAGCGGGTGAGGTGGGAGAGAGAGAGAGAGATGGGCCCGTTTACAAAATATTTATGGCAGGCTCTACTTGCAGACATAAGTAATGTAGAATTAAACAATAAAGGATTTCAACAAAAAAAAATTCACTCTCTTTCCCTTACTCATTCCATCCCTGTTTTTCTCTCTCGTTCGCTCTCTCTATCTCTCTCTTCTTCTATTTTTTCCGATGTTCACCTCTCTCCTCTCCTGTCCCTTCCTCTCTCTCTCTCTCGCTATGTCTATGTCCTTCCCTCTCTTTTTATTTCTCTGTCTCTTTCTCTCTCTCTCTCTCCCCCCTCTCTCTCTCCATCTCTTTCTTTCCCTAATATAAACATATAACGCCTTCCCCCTTCCATCTCTCCCCCCTCCTACATACACAAATCTCTATCCTTTCATCTCCTACCCTCACAACAATATTATGAAAGTGTAGGGCACTATATAAACCCCAACACTCCACAGAGTGACATTACTAAGGCAGAGGTTCAGTAAAAGCAGAGTCAACAATAAACCTTCAACACATACTAACACATGTGACAAACATCAACCTAAACATACAACATATACTGACACATCTGCCACACATCAACATAAACCTACAACATACACTGACACATCTACCAAAAATTAACATAAACCTACAATATATGAAACACAATGCCTTGTAAGTTATAACTATAGCATCATCATCATCATCATCATCATCATCATCAGGTGCCGTGCATGTCACATGATGATGATGATGATGATGCAGGCCATCAGCTCATTTGTTGATCTCCTCTCACACTGTCCCGTCAGACTATAGTATCATTTCTCTTGGTCTTCCTCTTGATCTTCTTCCTTCTATTTTTCTTGTTGTTATAATATTTTCAATGCCCCCTCTTCTCATTGCATGTCCTATGAAAGTACATTGTCTCTCTGTTATATTTTTTGACAAGGTTTTTTTTTGTCTCTCCAGCTCTTCTCATACATTCTTCATTAGTTATTTTTGCTGTACAGGGGATTCGCAACATTCTTCTAATAAACCACATTTCTACTGCTTCCAATGATTTTTATGCAGACCTGCCTATTGTCCATAATTCACTTCCATATAACAAGATAGGTTCAATATAGCATTTTAGGACTCGTTTTTTAACATTCATTGATAAGGATGTGTTGAATAATATGTTTCTCATTCTCTGAAATGCAGTCTTTGTTTGGTCTATTCTGTTCCTAATTTCTGTTCTACATTTCCCATCTGAAGTTATTACTGCTCCAAGGTATTTGAATTTCTGCACTTGATTTAGAATAGTTACATTTAATTTTATACTGCATGTTTGTGGATTCTGTTTCTTAGATATAACCATAGTCTCTGTCTTTTTTATGTTCAAAATAAGGCATTTCTGTTCACTTTCTTTGGCGACTTAATCCAAGAGATTTTGCAGGTCTTGTTGGTTCTCAGCTATCAGTACTGTGTCGTTAGCATACCGAAGGTTGTTAAAATTGTATCCTCCAATTTTTATGCCTGGTTCTGTGATGATCGTTCTTAGAATATTCTCGCTGAACAGATAAAAAAGGTATGGAGATAGTACACATCCTTGTCGCACCCCTTGTTTTATAGATTGATATCTTCTAGTTCTATTTTCACTTGAATTGCTGCTTCTTGCAGCCAGTATAGATGTTTACAATCCTCAGGTCTTTGCCGTCTATATTGATGTCTTCAAGCATTTTAATAATTCATTATGTTTCACCTCGTCGAATGCCTTGGTGTAATCAATGAAGCATGAGATCTTTTTGTATTTCTAAAGCTCTTTCTGTTAGTGTTCGTAAAGCACAAATGGCATTGTGTGTTCCCTTTCCTTTAACAAATCCAAACTTCTTCTATTGTTATATTATCAGGCCCAGTCATTTTTCCTTTCTTCTTGTGTTTGATGGCATCTATGATTTCATCTTCAAGTACTGGTGGTCCATCACAGTTTTCAGTTTCTGGTGTTAATTTCGGTCTTTCTCCTCCATACAGCTCACCGGTGTACTCTGTCCACCTGTCCACAATGTCTTATTTTCCCATTAACATTAATATTAGAATATATTATACTACAGTATTATTATAGCCTTGTATATTACGATAATATTATAATTATTATTAATATTATTATAATTATTATTACTATTAGCATTTTTTAATTATAGTTATCACTATTATTGATAGGTAGAATGTAGGTGAGAAACGAAGTAAGTAGTTTAAGAACCGGTGGGAGATGAGCACTTCCACGGTATTAGTAGTATTACGGTAGAATTAAATAGATACTTAGACATACTAGACATAATGACGCTTATGGAAAGGCAGATAAAAAGGAGATAGTTTACGAACTAGGCGGATTTACCCAGTGAACAATAGTACATATTGTGACAGACAGACGGACACTGCGTAAACAGAAATGGATGATAATCCCCAAATGGTATCAGAAACACCTGATAAGAAGAGTTTATCCACCGCGAGAAAAACAAACTGAATAGACGGATTTGACACAACAGACTTAGTGAAAGGTGAACATTATTTGCTAATCTTAGGACGCAGTTTGCACACATGAATAATCCAGCTGACCAATAAGATGACCAAAAGGAGTGGACCGATTTATCTCTAAGTCCAATTAGTATGTAGTCAACCAGCTGACCAAAAGAAATATCTAGAGGTGTATCCTATTGGACAACCGACTTACAATATATAAGCTAGGCATGCATTTTTAAACAGGGAAGACAGAGAGACAGAGAAAAAAAGAAGAATAGATAGAACACCTGGCTAAAGTTGCTTTTTAAAAAAAATGAACTCAAGGCAGAAGTCGGTAGCAGCGTCGGAAACTTTGGATAAACTAATGGAAATATCCAGACTACTAAACACTGGCCTTGATGAGGAAACCATGGCAGTGTGCCTGAGACTGTGTGAGAATGGGGTTAACCCCGATGCTTTGGCAGGGGTCATCAAAAAACGTAGAAGAGAATCAGCCGCCAGTGGTAGGGCTGCTGAATCTGGAGACACGTATGCTGGAAGAGGTTGAACAAAAACTGTCCAGATTTTTGCAAATACATTTGTTTTATATGAAAAACTGAGGATGGGATGACAGTACACTACATAGAGAGGAGGAGGAATAGTTCAGATAAAGATTTGACACAGATTACCGTATGTAAATAATGATTCTGAGAAGAAAAAAATGATAGATAGGAGAGCAATGACAGATAGAACAGATGGACAAGAAGAGCCAATTGATATTCAGGAAATTGAGAAACAGTTTAGAACCAGAAGTAGTTTAGGATAGAGAGACATAAGAGAGCTTTTCAGATTAGAAAGTGGTTATTAGTAGTGCATGAGAAATGAAGAAGATTTGATATTTTTGTAACTTTGTGTAAAATTCATTCGGAGATGCCTCAAGTTGATGCGTGTGATTTTCGTTTGGTGAACATTAAAGGTGAACTATAATTTGATTATGGAACAAACCATAAATTTTGTAGTGACAGATTTCAATCATAGAAGGACATCAGAAGTGTGGAAGAGATAGTGAAATGTTTAAAAAAATGAAGACACTGGCGAGAAATGGCACACTTAAGCTAAATGTAATTTGTGACAAGATGGGGAATACCTTGACAGAGACATAGGAAATTGTAAAAAGATGGAAGGAATATTGCAGAGGAATATATGAAACAACCGACTGTGAAAGCAGAAATCAACAGTGTGAATTATTATTGGAGGAGAAAGAAACTGAACCAACAATAGAAGAAGTTTTATGGGCAATAAAGAGTCTGAAAAATGGTAAATCATCAGGATGTGATGAGATAACAGTTGAATTTATTAAAGCAGGAGGGAAGGAATGTGCAACAATCTATCATACACTATGTAAAAAGATATGGCATTCAGGTATTTGGCCAAACGAATGGCAAAGAACTATACTCATACCACTGCCAAATAATGATAACCGGAAATTATGCACAAACTATGGAACTGTTGCCCTGATTAGTCATGCCAGTAAAATTCTGTTAAAAATCATAATGGATAGACTTCGTAAGATACTTTCCCATCGCAACATATGTCTGTGAGACCTGGACACTTAACAAAACAGCCGAGAAACATATAAATGCCTTTGAATGTAAATGCTACAGAAGAGTTCTCCAAATATCATGGACACAAAAAAGAACAAATATATCCATACTACAAGAACTTAATATTGAAGAAAGCTGGCTAGTAAAGAGAATTAAAGAGAGAAAACTTAAATATTTTGGTCACATTAAACGTCATGATAATCTAGAGAAAACCGTATTGGAAGGGTACATAATGTGAAAAAGAAAGAGAGGAAGACCAAGGCGAAGATGGCTGCAAGACATTGTTGATAATCTGCAAAATGGATGCATCAACAGCAGGCAATCTTGCTCACAACCGAGAGGCCTACAGGACTGCTATTAGGGAGGCAAAATTCGGCAAGGGACATGCAGATGAATGAACAGTGAACTATACAGTATTTGTAGTGACATTCTTAACTCTTGAAGCGAGCAAAAATAAGACGCAGTAACTTGCATTCATAAATTTAAAACGCGACAATGGAGAAAGATCATATTGTCCCGGCCACAACGTGTTAACAATGCAATATGAAAGTGCATTAGGTTCATAACATTTAAACGGCCAAAGTGTGCTGCTATACGTGACAATCGCTATCACTCAAAGTCCAGCAATATCATCAATACTCAAGAGACAGTACATAAATCAGAACATTATAGTATTTATTATTCATATGCAAGGGACATGCAAATGAATGAATGAATGAATGCTGACTCATCTACTAAACATAAACGTAAACAGACAACATATATATAATTGTTTTCAAAACAATCTTAAAATATCATAATGATAAACTACATGTGTTACTGATTGCGTAATAATGCACTTATTGATGATTGATGGTTAGGACAGAAAAACACCACAATACAAATATCAGAACAGTAACACTACCAGCCAGGGCTCTGCACGAAAAGAAGATCAAGTCTGTTAGGTAAACAGACCTCAGCATATGTTTACAATGACAAAATTTGACATCTTATCACATTCACTATCACTTTCCTTAAAAAAAAAAAAAAACTTTCAAAACAAAGACGCTAGATAAAAAACAGACAGATTGTAGTTCGCTTCTCAGTAGGGTCCGCTAACGAAAATATTAGTTACACGAGCTTTAACCATCCATATCCTTTGGCTGACTTGCTTCCAGAATTTCTACGTTTCGCCTACATTTAGTCTGAACTAAACACTCTATTCACTTCTGTAGTCTGAGTATGATAAGGGATGATTCTGAGTTGTTATCAAAATTAAATAACAGCTGTGATAAAAAAAAGTTCTATCTAGTTAAAAAAACATCATTCTCTCTCCCTCTTTCTCTCTCTCTTTCTTCTCACTTTCTGTCCTCTCTTTCTCTGCTCTCTTTCTTTCTCTTTCTTCTCTCTCTGACCTCTCTCTCTCTCGCTGGCCTCTCTTCTTCTCTCTCTCTTTCTCTCCTCTCTTTCTCTTTCTCTCTCTCCATCTCTCTTTCACTATCCTTCTCCTTCCTCTCTTTCTGTCATCTCTTTCTCTTTCACCTCTCTCCCCTCTCTCTCTCTTCTTCTCTTGCTCTTTCTCATTCACGCTCTTTCTGTCCTCTCTTTCTCTTTCATCTCTCTCTCTCCCTCTCTCTCTCCTGCTCATTCTCGCTCTCCTAAAAATGCTCCGTCCTCTTATATAAAACAAATCTACCAGAAACTGAACGACCCTGACCTTGGTTCAGCCCACCAAAGCCCTCCACCGAAACGTTCAAGCCGTCCTAACCAGAAAAAAACCTTGAGCAGCATTCTTTGTTTCAACGACTCACGCCAGCTCAGATAACGTAAGACACAAATAAACTCTCTACTTGAACTTTACACCGACACCCCCACGAACAAAATGCAGAGTACACAGTAATGTCTTTCGCTTCCCTTTCTTAGCTTAACTTAGCTCTCATTCTATCAGTTAGACTCTGCCTCCTTAGAACTATAATCAGAGTACATAAATTGTATTGCCTCATAACTTTGAAATCTGGAGCCACTTTTTGCCTTCCTGTATACATATATATATATATATATATATATATATACGCATGATCGTAAAAGGCGACTAAGGAGGGTTCAGCATAGGGCCAGCAACCCTATCTGGTAAAAAACTATCAGACTACTACAGAAACGGAAGCAAGGGAAAAAGCAAATGCAGGTGGAAGGAGAAATGCGTATGAAGAAACTGAGCCCATGAAGGTTGTGGATGAAAGCCAGCCACTGAAAGACGCTGGCGATGATTGGGACATGTGCTCCGAATGACTGACAACTCACTACAGGGGAGCAGAAGTAAGGGTAGACCAAAAGAGACATGGAGAAGAATAACAGAAAGGATGTTGAGCAATAGAGGGCTCACCTGGGCAAGAGCAGAAAAAAAGGCGAAGGACAGGCATTTGTGGAAAACCCTTGCGGAAGCCCCATGTGCCCTGGGCACTTAAGGTTCAGATATATATATATATATGTGTGTGTGTGTGTGTGTACGTGTGTCTGTGTGTCTGTGTGTGTGTGTGCTGAGGAAAAGGGAGAGGGGAGTGTTGAGGAAGATGACACATAGTTTACAACAAAAAAAGTAACATAAACAAATTGTCTCTTCTTATTCTTCATAGGTTTGTCAGATACAAGGGGAGCAACAGTATTAAAGAAACACATACCGGGACAACAGTATTAGAGAAACAAACACAGGGACAAAAGTATTAGAGAAACACATACAGGGACAACAGTATTAGAGAAACACATACAGGGACAACAGTATTAGAGAAACACATACAGGGACAACAGTATTAGAGAAACACATACAGGAACAGCAGTATTAGGAAACACATACAGGGGCAACAGTATTAGAGAAACACATACAGCGGCAACAGTATTAGAGAAATACATACAGGGACAACAGTATTGGAGAAACACACACAGGGACAAAAGTATTAGAGAAACACATACAGGGACAACAGTATTAGAGAAACACATACAGGGGCAACATTATTAGAGAAACACATACAGGGACAACAGTATTAGAGAAACACATACAGGGGCAACATTATTAGAGAAACACACAAAGACGCTGTCAGAGAGAAAATGTGTGTATATATGTTAAAGAGAGAGTAAGAGAAAGATGAAGATAAAGAGATGATTCGGCTTTTGTCATTCGAGAATAAACATAATAGTAACCAGACTGGAGATTCGGGTGCAGACATGGTCACATAATGGGAAATTATGTCCAAAGACCGGGTAGTTTTGTTATGAGCAAAGTATTGCTCTGTCTAACAAACATCAGTGCAATATCAGCATGCTACCACTGTAAGAAACATCAACTTAAGACATATGTAAGCAAAATTAGCATACTACCTATGTAAGCAACATCAGCAACCGATTTGTGTAGGCAACTGGGCATAAAAGGGACAAACAAGAGCACGGGCATTGAAAAGCCTTTCAGAAACAACAGAAAAGACCTCATGTTGGCTGTAGAGCATACGAAACAGGCATTGAGAACTTAACAATCAATACCCCTCCTTCCTTGCTAAATCGTTAAGGTGCACTCCGTAGCGCAGTGCCAATTGGAAAATCGCGGGTTCAGTTTCGGAACAGGGGAAAAAAAAGCAACAACTCACAAGACCTCTGGGAGTCATAACCCAGAGGAACCCCTCCCTCCCTTAGAGTGTCAGGAGTTTTATAGGGCCGAAACACTTGTCTGAGGTGAGGGGGGGGGTAATTCCTCTGATGATCTGAAGGAGTTGTGTTGTTGTTGTGTCCGCTCTCTACAGTAGAGAGTTTCCTGCATACAGGGTATGGAATTTGTCTTCTCTTGTCTCCTCGCTCTTGTCTTTTCCAATGTCGGTGGCAAAAAAAAAAAACCCCAGAGGTTAGACGATGCGCTTCAGTGGATGGGATATTTTAAGATTTCCGTAATTTCCTTCCCCCCTTTCCCCCCCCCCCCCCCCCCCCAATCTCTTGCTCAGGCGGCCTCTACCACTGTTACCTACAATTCTTAACGTTTATATTATTCATTAGCCACGAAGGAAAAATATACATAAAAGGAACAGCTGCTGAAGAAGTAAACCATCTCGACAGCTACATAGACCAGGATGGTGACACCAGGAAGGAAGTTAGAATTAGAATTGCAAAAGCAGCATTGTCCTTCATGAATCTTGAGAACATATGGGATTCAAACGCTATAAGCACACACACACACACACAAAACCAAGTTAAGAGTATTCAATTCTAATATAATATCCATCCTCATTTATGCATGTGAAAACTGGAAAATAACTAAAGAAATGGACAAGAAATTAGACTCTTTCGAAAACACACGCCTAAGGAAAATAATCGGTATAAAGTGGAACGAATTCAAGAGCAAGGCAGAAATAAGATAGATGAGCAAATAACAACCTGTCTGATGGGTGGTCAGAAAACGATGGACATATGTCGGTCATGTGCTGATAAGAAACAACCAGAGAATCCCAAAACAAGCTATCAAGTGGAACAGAAAAGACCAAAGAGAAAGAGGTCGACCATATGAAACTCTAAAGAGGACATTGCTAAGAGAGGCCACTTTAGTGAGAATAACATCCCTTGATGAGGTTGAAAAGTTCGCCGAAAACAGGAAATCTTGGCAAACTACCATGTGACGTTTTAACCGTAAGGATGTAAGAAGTAAATTATTCTCTGTGATATACTCTCTGGTGGTAGCCGTGTAACATGGCCAAACCATTTAACTTGCTGTTTCTGGATGTAGTGTAAGTGCACTGTTACTACATCCTTTGCCTGACAGTGTCATGTCTGAGTTTGCCTCTTCTTGAAACATTTAGTATTCTCCTTTCTGTGGTGACGAATACTTTTCTCTTATTTTTAGCTGTTAGTGTGGTTCTAAGGACTGCAAACGCGCCACAAACTGCCTCTGGCAGTCAAGTCCAGCTCCTGGCCTTCCCGTGGCAGAACTGTTTAAACTGACAGGAGAAGGGGCGAGGGCGAATATCTGGCGCCTGAAAACCAGTTACTTAGGGTAGATGAGTGGCACGTTTGGTAGCTCATCTGCCGCTGTTGGCGAGATCTTCAGCTGCCGTGCGTGGAGCGGTGCTCCTCCCGGCCAATGAAGAAATTTGCAAATGAGGTTGCCGCGCAGTATCACTGCGGAAAAGGTGGTAGAAAGGATAAAGCGAAGCAAACAGTCAAATCACGGCACCTCTGGTCTGGAGGTCGGCCACGTCCTGAGTGCAGTCATGTCGGGTGAAATGCATGAACCGGCTTGTCCCAGAGGTTAAGACACTGCTGGCGAGACTGTTCAAATGCCGCGCGTGGAGTGAAGCTCCTCCCGGTTAAGGAAGTAAATGCGGAAAAGAAATAAAGGTTGCTGTGCGGAGCCGATGGGAAAAGGTGGTTGAAAGTGAAGTTTAACCGGTATGTCCAGTAGTATCGCTACGAGAGCTATACCACGGCACCTCTGCTCTAGAGGCCGCCCACGTCCGAAATACACCTACACTGGTGAAATATGCCTAAACCGGCACACATCAGGGGTGGAACTCGATGGCTAGACATGTCATGCCACCTCCGCTGTAGAGGTCGGTAACGCCTGATAAACACCCATACTGGTGAATTTTGCCTAAACCGGCTCATACCAGGGGTAAATCTTGAAGGCTATGCATGTCACAGTACCTCTGCCCTAGAGGTCGGTCCCGTCCCAAACACGCCCATACTGGGATAATGGCTAAACCGGCTCAACCCAGGGGTAGAAGTCAATAGTGGCGAGGATTCGTCCTCCTGGACAAAAGCTCCATCCTGGTCACAACTAGGAAGGGTAGCGGCCACGACCGCAAAATGCTGAAGTCGGAGACACTGGACCAGGGAAGTCTAGATAGGCAACCACCTCTCACCCGGCGGGGATGTTTGCGGATCCTAATCACGCTGAGGTTTTCCGGTGAGAAAGTCCAACCCTGGACTGGATGGGCAACCACCTCTCACCCGGCGGTGATACACGGGTATCTCAAAACACGTCGAGGTTTTCCGGTGAGAAAGTCCAACTCTGGCCTGGGTGGGCTACCGCCTCTCACCCAGCGGGGATGCACTGATATCCTAAACCGGTGCAATGAAAACCACGGTGTCACGCAATCCCGCTTCCGAGACCCACCAAGAATACAAGCCAAAGCACTGTGATACTCTGAACCCCTTGTGGTCCTTTCGTGGATCTCGTGTGGTCTATTTTGGACCACACAGGGGACCACGGGACCTAACGAGGACCACAGGCGTGAATTCAGTAGGTTCACAGTGCGGTTTTTGGTGGTAGAAGTGAACGAAGAAGAAGAAGAAGAAGAAGCTGTTAGTGTAGCATGTTTGACAGTGATAGCACAGTTTAACCTATACAATACAGTTGGTTTCAAAATGGTCTCTTGGAGTTTATCTATGATATAGGTCCACAACGTGTGAAGTACCCCCACTCCGGAGGTGTATATCTATGATATAGGTCCACAACGTGTGAAGTACCCCCACTCCGGAGGTGTATATCTATGATATAGGTCCACAACGTGTGAAGTATCCCCACTCCGGAGGTGTATATCTATGATATAGGTGCACAATATGTGAGATACTGCCACTCTGGAGTGTATACCTATGATATAGGTCCACAGCGTGTGAAGTACCCCCACTCTGGAGGTGTATATCTATGATATAGGTCCACAACGTGTGAAGTACCCCCACTCCGGAGGTGTATATCTATGATATAGGTCCACAACGTGTGAAGTACCCCCACTCCGGAGGTGTATATCTATGATATAGGTCCACAACGTGTGAAGTACCCCCACTCTGGAGGTGTATATCTATGATATAGGTCCACAACGTGTGAAGTACCCCCACTCTGGAGGTGTATATCTATGATATAGGTCCACAACGTGTGAAGTACCCCCACTCTGGAGGTGTATATCTATGATATAGGTCCACAACGTGTGAAGTACCCCCACTCTGGAGGTGTATATCTATGATATAGGTCCACAACGTGTGAGGTATCGCCACTCTGGAGGCTTTAAAGTCCAAGAAGTTTTGAGGGAAAAAATGGAACTGCAGAGGACATCAGAACCAACTAAATGGAAAAAATTTGGTTTTGGGGAAGGGGGTTCTAAGGATCGCTTGTGGGAAGCAAAGGGCGTTAGCAGAAAAAAATCTGAGGACCACTGGCCAAGGTTGTCTCTGTGTTCATGCCTCAATTGTGACCTATGCGTAGAACATTTCAGTTTCAGATTTATGTTCTTGGATTTTCGTTACTGCAATTCTAAACACTTACAAAAAGAAGGTTCTCAGACTGTTCTACAGTGAACGTTCTCAAATTGTGCTACAATGAAGGTTCTCAAACTGTTCCACAGCGGAGGTTCTCAAATTGTGCTACAGACAAGGCCTGGGGAGAGGAGTTTTAGTTTAAAACTAAACATTAATATTTGTTTATAATAGAAATTAAATGTTTATTAAAGTTACAAGAAAGAAAAGAGTTTAAATTATTGAACTTGAACTTGAAGAACGGCCATGCTCTGCTGCTGGCCTAGAGATGGGCACTCCTTGCCCTAAGGACACTCCCATACGCGGCCAGCCTTTAACCTCAGTGTTGCATGTGTCATGGCTGATAGTGCCAATGGCAGATTGACAGAAATTATTGGAATCTGAGAGAAGCAGCCCGGCCTATATGGCATTTGGTTTTTTTTAATATAAGTAAAATGAGATATTGCTTCATAAAAAAAAGGTAAAGGTAAAGGTAATCCCGTGATGCCTTATACATAATAAGTAAAATGAGATATTGTTTTATAGAGTAAATGAAATGAGATTTTGTTCTGTAGAATAAGTAAAATGATATTTGTTTTGTGAAATAAGTAAAGTCAGATGTGCTGAACGATGAACAAATTATAAAACAAGCAAAAAAATTTCTTCGTAATAAACAACAACAACAAAAAAATACGTGCAAATTAACACGCCAAGACGTAAAAAACGCATAAATAAAACCAAAAAAAAAAAAACGTTTCTTTTCCTTTTCTGGGTTTAGGGGAAAACAGTAGACTGTCCGAACAAATATGTGACGTTTCTTCTTCTTCTTCTTCTTTTTACCTCCCTAGAACTGCGAGCTGACGTTCTTTGCAGCCGATGTCGCGAGGATGTTGAAGCAGGGCGGTGTGTCGGCTTCGCGGCGGGTTGTGGTGGCCATTTCTTTTTTTTTTTTTTGTTCTCAATCCTTGAATGGAGCTAGAGAGCAGAGGATGTTCAAAACTCTTTTCAGCAGAGTCTACCATCACGGGAACCATGCGGGTCCCCTTCCCAGTTAGCCAGTCTAGGCTTGTTACTGAGGGTACTAACGGCTAGGCTTGTTACTGAGGGTACTAACGGCTAGGCTTGTTACTGAGGGTACTAACGGCTAGGCTTGTTACTGAGGGTACTAACGGCTAGGCTTGTTACTGAGGGTACTAACGGCTAGGCTTGTTACTGAGGGTACTTACTGCTAGTCTTGTTAATGAGAGTACTAACTGCTAGTCTTGTTAATGAGAGTACTAACGGCTAGTTTTGTTACTGAGAGTACTAACTGCTAGGCTTGTTAATGAGAGTACTAATGGCTAGTTTTGTTACTGAGAGTACTAACTGCTAGGCTTGTTAATGAGAGTACTAACGGCTAGGCTTGTTACTGAGAGTACTAACGGCTAGTCTTGTTACTGAGAGTACTAACGGCTAGTCTTGTTACTGAGAGTACTAACGGCTAGTCTTGTTACTGAGGGTGTTACCGGCTTGTCTTGTTACTGAGGGTGCTACCGGCTTGTCTTGTTACTAAGGGTACTACCGGCTAGTCTTGTTACTGAGGGTGCTACCTGAGATGTAAGACATAATCTTGCTCGGTTATGGTTCTCCGCCCCTGTCGCGGACATATCAGCTATGGTTGGCCGGCTGCCAAATGGCAGTCTTTTAACTGTCTAGTTACTCCCTTCGCATCAATGCTTCATATGAAAGTGGTCCAGCACTTACGTCCACCTGATGGTCACATCTCAGAGCAGGGGATACTGTACCGGAGAATGTGACAGAGTGTAAAACTGCACCACAGACAATGCTGACCCCCCCCCCCCTAACTCTTGAACCATTTTCCACCAACAAGTGTATTATTACTTTCTTTCTTAAATTCTCTGAACTTCTATTCTCTCACTCAGTCTATTCTCATTCCTCTTCTCTCTATCGACTTGACAGTTTTCCCCCCATAATCTGTTCAACCCCCGGGTCTCCTTTCCTTCCTGTGCTTTTGACTTTCAGCCAGTGATATTATAAGCTCATGTCTCAGAGCTTAGGAGCTAAGCTTGATACATTTCGTCTTTACCAGCGGAGAAGTTGGCAAGTCAGTATCTAAATGCCATGTTCTGTTTCAAATATATGGGGTTTTTTTTGTAACAGAAGCTCTGTAAATGTCACGTTCTGTTTCAAATATTTTTTTTTGTAACAGAAGCTCTGTAAATGTCACGTTCTGTTTCAAATATATGTGTGTTTTTTTTGTAACAGAAGCTCTGTAAATATCACGTTCTGTTTCAAATATGTTTTTTTTTAACAGAAGCTCTGTAAATGTCACGTTATGGGTCAAATATTTGCATTTTTGTGACAGAAGCTCGGTAAATGTCATGTTATATTTCAAATATTTGCTTTTTTTTGTAACAGAAGCTCTGTAAATGTCACGTTCTGCTTCAAATATTTGCATTTTTGTGACAGAAGCTCGGTAAATGTCATGTTATATTTCAAATATTTGCATTTTTTGTAACAGAAGCTCGGTAAATGTCACGTTCTGTTTCAAATATTTGTATTTTTGTATTATTCTTGTAATTTTTTTCTTCTTATCTTCCGTGTGTCGACATTTTAATCTTAACAAAATGCTCACATGCTGAATCCAAGTCAGAACACACAAACTGAGCATCGTCAGTCTGTTGACCTAATTATTCTCAAACTGATTTCGTTGGATGCTTTGTACTATACTGTGGTACTATAAACCGGTTATGACAACTGACGAACTCCAAAACTTTCGGCGTTTCTCTCTTTTTTTTTAATCCGTAATTTACCTGTATTAAATTCAAATGCAATATCCACCCTCATTTATGCATGCGAAAGCTGGAAAACAACTAAAGAAATAGAAAAAAAATTAGACTCTTTTGAAAACAAATGCCTAAGGAAAATACTCGGCATCACGTGGAACGAATTCAAGAACAATGCAGAGATAAGACAGATGACTGAACAACAACCAGTCTCATGGGTGATCAGGAAAAGGAGATGGACATATGTTGGTCACTTGATGAGAAGAAATGATCAGAGAATCCCAAAACAAGCTATCAAGTGGAACACAACAGGCCGAAGAAACAGAGGCAGACCGCGTGAAACTCTGAAGAGGACATTGTTAAGCGAGGCCAAATTAACAGGCATAAAATCCTTTGATGAGGTTGAAAGACTCGCCGAAGACAGGAAAAATTGGCGAACTACTTTGCGACCCCTATGTGACTTTTAACGGCAAGGGAAGGATATGAGATATAAGATAAGAATTTACCGGTAACTGCCTGTTTAACGCGGTCATTTGGCCATCTGACCGCCTCTTCTCTGTTTAAACCAGGTACAGCACAGTCTCGAATCTTCTCCTGCTTGTCATGGTTATGGTCTCAGTCATCTTTATTTAATGTTCCGGTCATGCTTCTGTGCTCCAAAGTCCGTCTTCCAGTGTAGCTCTCTATGGGTAGGTAGAGCTGGATCCTGGTTTGTTTGTTTGTTTGGTTTTTTTTCTTTTTTTTTGGTAGAGGAGGTAGAGCGGCAGGGTATGCTCCAGGCTCTGGATACAGATTTTGTAGTGCAATCAGGGACGTGCTCCGGGCTCTGGATACAGGTTTTGTAGTGCAATCAGGGACGTGTGAGGCAGGCCAAAGACTACGTATTATCTTATATTATTCGCGTTTTGCGAAACTGCTTTCTAAATTACCAAGACCATTATGTTAATTCATATTTTTCGCGCTCGCAATATTATGTACAATTTAACGGGATTGCTAGTACAAAATTATGTTCAGTTTAATGGAATTACCACGTCATTTTGTTACGAGATTGTGTGCAAGTTACTGTGACTACTATGTCATTTGGTACAAGGCTATGTGCAAAAGAAATGTTAATGTGGTTACTATGTTATTTGGTACAAGATTACAGGTATGTGCAACAAATATTTAATGTGACTATGTCACTTGGTACAAGACTACGTGCAAATTAATGTGACTATTATGTTATTTGGTACTGTTCGTGTCCACAGGACTGCTGTAAATAATCTAGAGTAATCTAGTTTAGTTTACCTCGAATATTGATTTTTTAAAAATTTTTTTATTTTGCGACTATAGAAAAACGACGTTTCCACAGACCTCCCCAACCTCACCCCCACAGTGGCCACAAAGTTTGAAGATCCCTGATGCATATGAATCATACCTTCATAAACGCTTACTTTGTGACACGCAGGAAAGACAAACGTTCAGGCAGACACAAACAAAGGTTGTAATGGAAGCACTTGTGACATTCATTCATTTATTAACGTGTGGGGAGAAAGATAGAGATAGAGAGAGAGAGAGAGAGAGAGAGAGAGAGAGAGAAAAAGGGGGAGGGGGCTGTTATGGCACGCCATAAATCACGTTTGGACATTATATTTCTTCTCTCACCCCCCCCCCACCCCACCCCACCCCCGAATTGTTTTAAAAAAAGAGGCGATAGAGAGGTGGGGCTCTACTTTTAGAGATGACGAGAGAGAGAAAATTAATAGAAATTATTTCCGTCCTGTGATTTCTATTTTCTGCTGTACAACATTTAGCAACACTCTGTGATGCATGTGGACAGTAAACGAGGCTGTTTCGATGATGTTTATTATCGTTTTTTTCCTCTGCCAGTTGCTTTTCTTTTCTGTTTGTTTGTTTACGTTGTTTTTTGTTTCCTCCCTTGAATATAATTTTCTTTGTAATGTCATATTTTGTGTGTGTTTGTGCACACAAGATGTGACTGCCAATTATGTTTCTATCATAACTTGCAGGTGGGGTTGGGGGGGGGGGGGGTTGGGTAGTGGGTGGAGATGTGACGAAACGGGTCAAGATATCTCGTCAGACAACCCCGCCTGGTTGGCCAGATCATCTCCTGGTTCCCCAAACCTGCGTCGTACTACATCACTACACTAGGGACATACTACTTCCCCACACCGGGGACATACTACTTCCCCACACCGGGGACATACTACTTCCCCACACCGGGGACATACTACTTCCCCACATATGGCTCACACTACTATCCCACACCTGGGTCAAACTACTTCCCTACACCTGACTCACACTACTTCCTCACACCTGGGTCAGATTACTTACTTAACTCTGACTGACACTACTTCCCCACACCTGGGTCACACTACTTCCCCACATCTGACTCATACTAGTTCCCCGCACATGGGTCACACTATTTACCTAGATCTGACTGACACAACTTCCCTACACCTGACTCACACTACTTCTCGACACCTGGATCACACTACTTTCCCACAACTGGGTCACACTACTTCCCTACACCTGGGTCAGACTACTTCCTCACATGTGGCTCACACTACTTCCCCACACTTGGGTCACATTTCTTGCACACACATGGGTCACACTACTTCCCCACACCTGGCTCACATTACTTCCTCACACCTGGCTCACATTTCTTGCACACATATGGGTCACACTACTTCCCCACAATTGGGTCATATTTCTTGCATACACCTGGGTCACATTACTTGCACACACCTGGGTCACACTACAGTACCACACCTGGATCACACTACTTCTCCACACCTGACTCACACTACTTCCCCACACCTGACTCACACTACTTCCCCACACCTGGGTCATACTACTTTCCCACACCTGACTCACACTACTTCCCCACACCTGACTCACACTACTTCCCCACACCTGACTCACACTACTTCCCCACACCTGACTCACACTACTTCCCCACACCTGAATCACACTAATCCCCCACACCTTATTCACACTACTTCCCCACACCTGACTCACACTAGTTCCCCACACCTGGCTCACACTACTTCCCCAAACCTAGCTCACACTACCTGCCCATACCTGACTCACGGTGAAGAACCCATTACGAAAGACAAAACCTTTCTCAACACAGTTTAGTAACAACACTTCAATCTCTCCACGCTCTGACGGTTATTGATGATTTGCTCTCTGCTTTAGGGTCTGACATCATGTCTGTTACAAGCGACTAAGATTAAACAACAATAAAATTATCTATCCTGACTGACTAGACTCCTAACCTCTCCTGTCTGTCTCTTGTCACCATGTCACGTCAAGATCTCCAAGGAATGTCCTCTTTTGTCACTTTATTTTATTTTCAGCTCACCACTCTTATTCACTATCGGAATAGTTGCTGCGTGGTTCCATAGTTTCCGTCCGGACCAAGATTCCACGTGCAATATCCTGTCACTTGCTGTCATTCTGTTACCTTTACTCTGTTACTAATGCTGCCAGCTGGTTGCTGATGCTGTCACTCTATCATTAACACTCTCATCCTGTTGCCTATACTGTCACTCTACCACTAATACTCTCATGCTGTTGCCTATACTGTCAATCTATCATTAATACTCTCATGCTGTTGCCTATACTGTCAATCTATCATTAATACTCTCATGCTGTTGCCTATACTGTCAATTTATCATTAATACTCTCATGCTGTTATCCATATTGTCACTCTTTCATTAATACTCTCATGCTGTTGCCTATACTATCACTCTATCATTAATACTCTCATGCTGTTATCCATACTGTAACTCTTTCATTAATACTCTCATGCTGTTGCCTATACTGTCACTCTATCATTAATACTCTCATGCTGTTATCCATACTGTCACTCTATCCTTAATACTCTCATGCTGTTATCCATACTGTCACTCTATCATTAGTACTCTCATGCTGTTATCCATACTGTCACTCTATCGTTAATACTCTCATGCTGTTATCCATACTGTCACTCTATCATTAGTATTCTCATGCTGTTATCCATACTGTCACTCTATCATTAGTACTCTCATGCTGTTATCCATACTGTCACTCTATCATTAGTACTCTCATGCTGTTATCCATACTGTCACTCTATCATTAGTACTCTCATGCTGTTATCCATACTGTCACTCTATCATTAGTACTCTCATGCTGTTATCCATACTGTCACTCTATCATTAGTACTCTCATGCTGTTATCCATACCGTCACTCTATCATTAATGCTCAGGCCTAACCTTTTTATCGGAGCCGGGATGGCTATAGTCTCCCACGGTGGGTGGAGTCTGTTGAAGAAACGTTCCACTTTCCACCCCCCCCCCCCTTTAGTTCCACTCATTGTCAGTTAGTATAGACGCCAAACCCACTTTCCATTCAACGAGGTGCAATGCTTCAACATCCTGACTGAATTGTATTACATTTGGGCAGCCCTGCCCAAAATATATGTTTAGCCCTCACAGAACATAAGCTGGATAGTGAATCTTCAGCGTGGCTTCTTTTCCATATACACATCTTCATCTCTGACCTGTCCTTTTTAGAACGTTGTCCCTTACACAGTTTCCTTGAATACAACACGGTCTGGAGCAAGTTGAGCAGCGTCTCGCCCAATGATATATTCAGACTTTCAGTGACGTCCTGAGTACATCTGCGCCAAGGTGGCTCCTTGTCTCTTTTTGCCTGGCACTATGTCTTCTACTATCAGCCTCTCCAAGCTGTTGTGTCTGTTGATGTGGCCGGAGTATCTCAGCTTTCTGATGTTTATTGTGTTTGCGAGCCAGTTTTTTGCGGCATCTAATCCTGTTAGTATATCTTTATTTGATGTTCTTTCTATCCATCATGTTGTAAGTGTCTTTCTATAACATTTCATATCATTGACAGATAGATAGATAGATAGATAAATAGACAGACAGACAGACAGACAGGACAGATAGATAGATAGATAGATAGATAGATAGATAGATAGATAGATAGATAGATAGATAGATAGATAGATAGATAGATAGATAGATAGATAGATAGATAGGGTGGGCAGTTCCTTTCCTTCCCAGATTTTCTCTGGTACTCATTTTACGAGGTTGGGTCGACCTCGGGCCGTATTGGTCGGAGAAAAAAATCCCATTCAACTGCGGATTCGAACCCTCAATCATCCGGTTGCTAGACGAGTGCTCTAACCAATACGCTAGCAGGTCTCCGTTTTACATATACATCTACATATATGTCTATATCTTTAACAAATTGGTAAATCAAAGTGAACAGTGTTTTTAGATTAATGGCGGAAAAAGACAAGACATAACAAAACTATATAATAAACGCCTGTCTCTTGACTACAGAAATATGACGCCATATTTACAGTTAGTTTAAGGAGTTGTTTAAATTTTTATTCTAAAAAAAAACACAACTCAGAATAGAACCCTCACGTTACCAGTTATTTAAACTGCAAGAAGAAGTAGAAGAAGAAAGAAAGAAAAAGTAAACAGAATAAAAAGAAAAGAAGAAGGAAAGAAAAAGTAAACACAGAATAAAAAGAAAAGAAGAAAGAAAGAAAAAGTAAACACAGAATAAAAAGAAAATAAGAAAGAAAGAAAAAGTAAACACAGAATAAAAAGAAAATAAGAAAGAAAGAAAAAGTAAACACAGAATAAAAAGAAAATAAGAAAGAAAGAAAAAGTAAACACAGAATAAAAAGAAAAGAAGAAAGAAAGAAAAAGTAAACACAGAATAAAAAGAAAAGGGCATCGATGATGATGATATGATGATTGCACGAACGAACGAACAAAGGGTAAAGAATTGGGCACGCAGGCCCGTCTAACATTCTGCCCTTCATCATACAGCTTTCACTCAGTCACAGTCATTCAGCATTTGTTAATGAACATAATAATCATGAAGACATAATTAAACGATTGCATTAATAAATAATAAACTTATCTCTTGTCCATACATTCTACACTCTGATTTATGCAACAGCATGAAATATACTTGCATTCTTACATTCATTAAAAAAAAACGAAAAAATTTATAGAAAAGCAGTATAAAAAATATGGCCACTAGCACCATATCCCCATGTGCCTCTAAGGCACGAGAGGATTACCTTTACCTTTTTTTTTTTTTAGTATAAAAAATTTACAACAATCAAGCCTTACTTTAAACTGCTTTAGACTACGCTTTGAGAGATGATGATGATGATGATGATGATGATGCAACATAAAATAACTCTGATGATATCACCAACACCATTTACGATGGGGGGGGGGGGGGGAAGAAATATTCATTATATATCAACAAGACGGAAACTCTACAATGAAACCTTTTCTTTTTAAACCTAGTTACAAAAACAATACAAAACAAAACCAGACTCCCGTCTTCCTGGTTCTCTAACCAGGGCAAATTTATGTTAAAATTCAGACAGGAGAAGCCTGTAAAAAGCATGGAAAAAAAAAACAAAACAAAGCAAAACAAAACACAGAAAGGAAAACAAGTAACAAACTTTAGAGCTAAAACAAATAAAATAAATGACAAGAGGCGAAAAAAAAGCGAATTCGAAACTGCGTCTGTGAGCGCTCTCTCTCTCTCTCTCTCACTCACACACACACAGACGTACACACTCACACTGCAGGAGGACAACAATGTCAGACAATATAAAACCACTGTGCTACGTCCTGGTTCAAGGGGCACCAGTGCCAACGGATCTGACCTTTCGCTGCGACAGAGATGGGGCAGGTAAACTTAGGCGACAGACAGAGACATAAATATGTGATCAGCCCCTCTTGTTCTTTTTTTTCCTTATCCTTCTGTTCATTATTATCCTTATGTTCTATTTTTTCTTCTCTCTCTCTCTCTCTCTCTCTCTCGCTTGACTGTAATTTTTTATACTGCTTTTCCATAAATTTGTTAGTTTTGAATGAATGTAAGAATGCAAGTTTATTTCATGTTGTTGCATAAATCAGAGTGTGGAGTGTATGGACATGAGATAAGTTTATTATTTATTTATGTAATCATTTAATGTGTCTTCATGATTATTATGCTTATTAACAAATGCTGAATGACTGTGACTGAGTGAAAGCTGTATGATGAAGGGCAGAATGTCAGACGGGCCTGCGTGCCCAATTCTTTACCCTTTGAAAATAAAGTGTGTTCGTTCGTGCTCTCTCTCAATCACATACACACGTTTAATGTTTCGTGTGATCGCAAAAACACACACACACACATGCACTCACTCATACGAATAATTTTTCAGTCACACACAGGAAGAAATGCTTCGAATTATCATAAACGCAAACATACATACATACACACTCAGGGAAATGTTTCTAGTCGTCTTAAAGAACACACACATACTCAGGGAAATGTTTCTAGTCGTCTTAAAGAACACACACATACTCAGGGAAATGCTTTTAGTCGTCTTAAAGAACACACACATACTCAGGGAAATGTTTCTAGTCGTCTTAAAGAACACACACATACTCAGGGAAATGTTTCTAGTCGTCTTAAAGAACACACACATACTCAGGGAAATGTTTCTAGTCGTCTTAAAGAACACACATACTCAGGGAAATGTTTCTAGTCGTCTTAAAGAACACACATACTCAGGGAAATGTTTCTAGTCGTCTTAAAGAACACACATACTCAGGGAAATGTTTCTAGTCGTCTTAAAGAACACACACATACTCAGGGAAATGTTTCTAGTCGTCTTAAAGAACACACACATACTCAGGGAAATGTTTCTAGTCGTCTTAAAGAACACACACATACTCAGGGAAATGTTTCTAGTCGTCTTAAAGAACACACACATACTCAGGGAAATGTTTCTAGTCGTCTTAAAGAACACACACATACTCAGGGAAATGCTTTTAGTCGTCTTAAAGAACACACACATACTCAGGGAAATGTTTCTAGTCGTCTTAAAGAACACACACATACTCAGGGAAATGTTTCTAGTCGTCATAAAGAACACACACATATTCATATATATATATATATATTATATGTACCTTATTGGGGATGAGGGATGGGTGGAGGACTTCGGAGCGGGGGAGGTTGGGGGGGGGGAGAGGGAGGGCTGCGATGAAACTCTTTGATAGATTGCCCGATCCAATAATCATAATATTTACTACTCACGAACAAGGCAAGCGTTACTTTCTTGTCTTACTTTCCAGTCCCAAGCGAGGAGAAAAAAACAACAACAGGCCCATAACCCAAAGCTCACGTACAGACCGTTAAATGTGAAATAATCACGAGATGTGTTATGAATAATTTCACATGATCAGCAGTTGCGCAGAAACAAAAACCATTAAAAAAAAACAACAGGAAAATGAACAGGAAATTAGGGGAATTTTTGTAAAGTGATTCAAGCCGAGAAAGGGGGGAGGGGGGGGGGGTGAGGAGGGAGAGGGGGAGAAAGAGAGAGAAAGATAGGGACCACGCATGCGCAACACGGCTAGCTACTTAACAACGCAGTTTAATGGAAAAACACACAAAACAACACGGATAGGAACGTGAAGATTAAAAACCCACTGTTTACTTGAAAAACAGTGGAAATTTGAAAAATAAATTTTGCAGATCAGAGACTCTTGCAAAAAGAAAAGAGTATAACAAACTATACTCTAAAATTGCATGAAAGAAAAAAGGTGTAATAAGTTAGGTTCTAAAATTGCTTGAAAAAATAGAGTAACAAATTATGCTCTAAAATTGCTTGAAAAAAAAAGAATGTAACAGAATATGCACTAAATTTGGTTGAAAGAAAAATAGAATGTAAGAAACTATGCCCTAAAATTGCATGAAAAAAGAGTGTAACAAATTATGCTCTAAAGTTGCATGAAAAAAAGAGTGTAACAAATTATGCTCTAAAATTGCATGAAAAAAAGAGTGTAACAAATTATGCTCTAAAATTGCATGAAAAAAAGACTGTAACAAATTATGCTCTAAAATTGATAGAAAAAAAAAACAAAACAAAACAAAGCCAGTGTAACAAATTATACTTTAAAATTGTTTGAAAAAAAGAGTGTAACAAAACAAGCTCTAAAACTGCTAGGAAAATATAAACAGAGTGTATCAACTCAAGCTTTTCAATGACACAAAGGAACTACTATTTTGTTTCTATTATTAAAAACACACAGATAAAGGACAAAAATACTGTGCATGTTCACCCCTTCAATAAACCAACATTATTATTATTATTATTATTAGTATTAGTATTATTCATTCATTCATTCATTTGCATGTCCCTTGCGGAACTTTGCCTCCCAAATAGCACTCCTGTAGGCCTCTCGGTTGTGAGCAAGATGGCCTGCTGCTGTTGCATCCATTTCCAGATCGTCAACGATGTCTTGCAGCCATCTCCGTCTTGGTCTTCCTCTTTTTCTTTTTCCCATTATGTATCCTTCCAATACGGTCTTCTCTAAATTATCATGACGTTTAATGTGTCCAAAATATTTCACTTTTCTCTCTTTAATCCTCTTCACTAGCCAGCCTTCTTCAATATTAAGCTCTTGTAGTATAGATATATTTGTTCTTTTTTGTGTCCACGATATTTGGAGAACTCTTCTGTAGCATTTAAATTCAAAGGCATTTATGTGTTTCTCAGCTGTTTTGTTAAGTGTCCAGGTCTCACAGGCATATGGGAAAGATGCATGCCCTTAAAAATCTTAATTATTATTATTATCAGTACTAAATTGCAGTTATGGCTATAATTAACGTGAACTTCGGAGCGACTTTGGAATGGGATGAAAGTACTCCCACATCTCAGAGTAAGTGAGGAATATTAGACCGATAGTCAGGCTGTTATGGCTGTTGGACAGTTGAAAGACATTTTCAAGAGGCGCTTTGGAACTAGGAAAACTGCAGGCTGTGTTGGCTGACAGCCGCAGTGGCATGGGGTGATCGCGCCGCAGTTTTCTAAACAACGAGGTCTCTTTTCTTCTTTCACTTTCCTTTTATCTATTTTTTCTTCAACGGCCAAGTAACTCAAGGTATTTCTAACGAACAACTGGTTTATCTGAAGTTGACTAAGCTCCCGCGGCCGAGTAACTCAGCGAAGCCATCAACCATCTGGTACAACAAACGTTTTTCTTTACTTTGAATTCAATGCAATTCAAATGATCAAGTAACTCAGCGAAACTAAGAAACAGAATCCACCAGCATGCAGTATTCAATTAAACGGAACCATTCTAAAGCAGGTGCAGAAATTCAAATACCTTGGAGCAGTAATAACTTCAGATGGGAAATCCAAAACAGAAATTAGGAACAGAATAGGCCAAGCAAAGACTGCATTTCAGAGAATGAGAAACATTAGTTAACACATCCTTATCAATGAATGTTAGAAAACAGTCCTAAAATGCTATATTGAACCTATCTTGTTATATGGAAGTGAATCATGGACAATAGGCAAGTCTGCACAAAAATCATTGGAAGCAGCAGAAATGTGGTTTATTAGAAGAATGTTGCGAATCCCCTGGACAGCAAAAATAACTAATGAAGAATGTATGAGAAGAGCTGGAGAGACAAAAAACCTTGTCAGAAAGATAAGAGAGAGACAATGTACTTTCATAGGACATGCAATGAGAAGAGGGGGCATTGAAAATATTATAACAACAGGAAAAATAGAAGGAAAAAGATCAAGAGGAAGACCAAGAGAAATGATACTGGACAGTCTGACGGGATGGTGTGAGAGGAGATCACCAACTGAACTGATGGCCTGCATGAAGGATCGGGTACTCTGGAGAAGCATAATAGCCAACGCCAGCCGGCACGGCACCTGATGATGATGATGAACTCAACGAAGTCATCAACCATCTGGTACAACAAACGTTTTTCTTTACTTTGAATTCAATGCAATTCAAATGATCAAGTAACTCAGCGAAGCCATCAACCATCTGGTACAACAAACGTTTTTCTTTACTTTGAATTCAATGCAATTCAAATGATCAAGTAACTCAGCGAAGCAATCAACCATCTGGTACAACAAACGTTTTTCTTTACTTTGATTTCAATGCAATTCAAATGATCAAGTAACTCAGCAAAGCCATCAACCATCTGGTAAAACAAACATTTTTCTTTACTTTGAATTCAATACAATTCAAGAGATCAAGTAACTCAATGACGCCATTCCAAACAACGGGTTTAAAAAAAAATAACAGAGACGTGTGTAACTCAACCACAAATATCTCCAGTGTTTATTTGTTTCCAAACTTCTGAACATTCTCCAAACTTTGACAAAAACCACAATTTCTGTCGTCTCTCTCATCTCATTATCTTTACTTTTTTTCTGTCCTTCGGTCCTGTTGCTATCGTTATTATTGTTGTTTTCCTCTCTGCGTCCAAGTTCCCCTCTTGTAATTTCGAATTCCCCTTTTAGTCTCCTTTTGTCTCTTCAGATCTAAGCTTTGTTCTTTCTCTCGTCACTTACGTCGTTCTACTTTTTTCTAACTAGCTTTTGACTGCTACTTCCTGTGCATCTTTATGTATACGGTCTTCTCTGTCTAGATTTCACCAACTTCCTATTCACACTGTCACATGCTGATATTCAAAGATCAGATATTAGTCAGAAGTTACCGTCAGAATGAATCTTTCGGGGCAATTATCTTACATTTTTATGCCTTTTTTTTTAACCAGTGGTTCTGAAATTGGCCACGCACTACACTATAGAGTGGGCTAGGAAGGCAAGAGTATTGTAGTCACCATTGATTCACTAGGAGCTTGTCAAATGGTGAGATGACATGAGAAGAAACAGTGTCAAAGCCGTGACGGACGTTACAATTCCTTGTACAATCCACTTGTGACAGGACCCAAATTCGACATCTCACAGTTGAACTACACTTACTGATTGGAAGTCTTACATTTGAACTACACTTAGTGGTTAGACACCTCACAGTTGAACTAGACTTACTGATTGGAAGTCTTACATTTGAACTAAACTTAGTGGTTAGACATCTCACAGATGAACTACACTTATTGATTTGGCATCTCTCAGGAAAACTATTCTTAGTGGTTAGAAATCTAACAGTTGAATTATACTTAGTGGTTAGAAATCTCACAGTACAAACATACTTACTGTTCAGACATCTCACAGCTGAACTTTACTTAATGGGACAAATGCTCCTTTGTCGAAGTCAAAAGAAATCCAGTTTAATAATCGAACAGGATGATTCTGAAATTCCATGAGGATGAGTAAAGTATCAACTCGTACATTCCAAACTGCTGGTGGAAGTACATAGAACACAAATAACAACTGGCAACAATAGCAAGAGTTAACGGGTTCTACCTAACATAAAGAAAACACTTGAGACATATCAGTCCCCTATTTGTGAACATTCACAACACCAGCTCGAACGAAAACAACAAAACTGCTCTCTTACGACGCTGGGCGTACAAAAAAAAAAACCACAAAGCTTCCCAGCAATTTCCCGTGCTTTGTGTAACACTCACAAAACGTGAACCTTTCACAAGTCTAAGTTCTGCATGGTTAACTCAATGGAGATCACCCCAAAAATGTTAACTGATAAAAAAAAAATCAAGGGCATTAACTTCCGGCGTGACGTGCAAGATGGCGAACGTTTTTTTTTAATGCTCTCGCCGGCGTGCAGAAATCAGCGGAATTCCGCGTTATCTGTTACATATCATGTACCGGGAGTTGGGCATAAGGCTAACAACCTTATCCTGGGACCTATCTAGAGGCCACTCCAGATTTGAAAAAAAGATATCGTTACGGAAACTCACAGAGAAACCAACCGAGCATCAGGGATGCCAACTCCAAAGAGCTCATTCGTCGGCCCCAAACATGTGACAAGGATTGGATTCTGGAATGTGAGAACGATGGCAGCACCAACAAAAACTACTCAGGTCATCAAAGAAATGGAGAGATACCATCTAGACATACTGGGCATCAGCGAAATGCGATGGCCAGAAGCAGGTAAAAGATCGGCGGAAAACGGTAAGTTAATAATACATTCAGGCAGAAATGACGGTAAAATACGGGACGGAGTGGGCATTATTATGTCAAATGTAGCTGCAAAGAGCCTTGTAGAATGGGAACCAGTGAACAGTCGTATAATAAGAGCACGATACAACCTACGACACGGAAGAATGACAATAATACAGTGTTATGCACCCACGAATGATGCAGATGATGATGTGAAAGACGGCTTCTATCACCAACTACAACAAATCATCAACAAAGTCCCTAAACATGACATCCTAATTGCTATGGGGGACTTCAATGCTAAGGTAGGGAAGGATAATACCGACGTTGAAAAAGTGATGGGGAAAGAAGGAATTGACACGATTAATCAGAATGGAGAAAGATTAATTGAAATATGTCTAACAGAGGGCATGGTCATTGGAGGCACAATATTCCCACACAAAGAGATACATAAAACAACGTGGATATCTCCAGATGATAGAACTAGAAACCAGATAGATCATTTTTGTATTAGAAAGCAATACAGAATATCTCTCATGGATGTAAGGGCTTATAGGGGTGCAGATGTCAACAGTGATCACAACCTGTGCATAGGGAAAATAAAACTAAAATTGAACAGTCAACACAAGAAATCAGTACGCAGAAAGATAAACAGCCACAGCCTACAAGAAGAAAATACTAACATTAATTTCAATCAGGAACTTGCCAATCATTCCAAAACACTCAGAGAAGTTGAGGAGATAGGTATAGATGAATTATGGAATTCTTACAGCACAGCTATAATCACAGCAGCAAAAGTAAGCGCTGGACTGGAAAAACCAAATAGAAAAGCATGGATATCAGATAAAACATGAAAGTATATACATGAAAGACGAGCAGTCAAATTAGACATGTTGAATGCAAAAACAGATCTTGGAAAAGATCTGGTGAAAGCAGCATACAAAAAACTAGACAAGAAAGTAAAAAGTTCAGCTAGAAGGGATAAAAGAGAATACATAGACAATATGGCGAAAGAGGCAGAAAAAGCAGCAAAAACAGGAGACAGCAAAACTTTATATAACATACAAAAGAGGCTAACAGGTACTATTACATCTAAAGAAAGACCAATCCTTAGCAAAACTGGAACACTATTAACATCAAATAAAGACCAAAAGCAAAGATGGGCTGAACACTTCCAAGAAATACTCAATCGACCACACCCAAAAGAACTGTTAAACCTTGAAACTGACTTACCAGCCCCACAACTAAATGTCAACCTAGTTGAAATTAAATTGCATGAAATTGAAACAACAGTGAATTTAATGGCTAACATCAAAGCTGCAGGTGAAGATGAAATAACACCCGAAATGCTAAAAGCTATCAATAGTGACAACATGAGACAACTACAGAGAATGTTTAACAAGATTTGGAAAGAAGAAAAGGTCCCTTCTAATTGGAAAAAAGGAATCATTGGGAAAATACCAAAAAAACGGGCAACCTTAGTGACTGTAACAACTGGAGAGGAGTAACCTTAATATCAGTTGTGTCAAAAGTATTTTGCAAGGTCATTTTGAAAAGACTCAAAGATATAGTGGATACTGCAATGAGAGAAGAACAAGCAGGATTTCGAAAAGGGAGAAGCTGTCTTGACCAGATCTTTACTCTCAGAATAATACTTGAAGAACATACTGAAAAACAGAAACCGTTAATACTGAAATTCATAGATTTAAAAAAAAAATATATATATCGACTTTAAAAAGGCATTTGATATCATACACAGAGATTCATTATGGAGAATTTTATGTCTATATGGAATACCATCTAAAATTGTCAACATCATTAAGGACTTATACGCTGGATATGTTTGTGCAGTCAAGACAGAAGAAGGGATGAGTGAATGGTTCCAGACTGAAACAGGCGTGAAACAAGGATGTATACTGTCTCCTTTACTTTTTAGGATTACAGTAGACTTCATAATGAAAAAATGCTGCACAGGTAACACAGGTATTGACTGGGTACATGGGACCCAACTAGAAGATCTTGATTTTGCTGATGACATAACTCTTATCAGTAATAATGTGAATTTCATGCAAGAAAAAACAGATAGCATGTCTTCAAGGCTAGCAAAATAGGACTTGAAATTAACAAGGACAAAACAAAAATAATGAAAATTCCTCTCAATCAAAATGGAAAAATACACATAAAAGTCAATCAATCTGCATACCTTGGCACCTACATATACCAGGATGGTGACACTAGAAAGGAAGTTAGGATCAGAATTGCAAAAGCAGCATCAATCTTCAAGATTCTTGAGAACATATGGAATTCAAAAGTTATTCTTGAGAACATATGGAATTCAAAAGTTATAAGCACAAAAACCAAGTTAAGACTATTTAATTAAAATGTAATATCCACCCTCATTTATGCATGCGAAAGCTGGAAAACAACTAAAGAAATAGAAAATAAATTAGACTCTTTTGAAAACAAATGCCTAAGGAAAATTTTCGGCATCAAGTGGAATGAATTCAAGAACAATGCAGAGATAAGACAGATGACTGAACAACAACCAGTCTCATGGGTGATCAGGAAAAGGAGATGGACATATGTTGCACACTTGATGAGAAGAAATGATCAGAGAATCCCAAAACAAGCTATCAAGTGGAACACAACAGGCCAAAGAAACAGAGGCAGACCGCGTGAAACTCTGAAGAGGACATTATTAAGAGAGGCCAAGTTGACAGGCATAAAATCCTTTGATGAGGTTGAAAGACTCGCCAAAGACAGGAAAAATTGGCGAACTACTTTGCCAGCCCTATGTGACGTTTAACGGCACGGGAAGGATATAAGATATAAGATAAGATTAACTTTAACTAATATTGCAGGAAACCAAACTCTGTAACAAATCAGTATTTTATTTTAAGGGGGCAAGACGCTGTCCGTTTTGGCAGCCAGGGACCAATATATAAGATGCTGGGGTCAGGGTTGTAGAATTATAGCTAAACAAGATCCTGCCCGACCTCTCGGTTGGTACCCCTTGTAACAAGCCTAGCCTGGCTAACCATGCAGGGATCGCCATAGTCCCTGTGGCTGTGGAGACTGCTATAGAAGTATTACACACTTCCTGCGTTTATTGCTCTGTTCAGGGACTGGAAAAATACCCGCTTTAACCAGCTCCAACACCGACACGATGCTACATCTCAACACTTTCACGGCAACGGCTACAAAGATCACCAGCTTGCAGTTCCAAGGAGGAAGAAGACAAGACACGACAGGAAAAGACAAGACAAGACACGACAGGAAAAGACAAGACAAGACACGACAGGAAAAGACAAGACAAGACATGACACGACAAGACAAGGCAAGGTAAGGCATGACATGACATGAAATGACAAGACAAGAAACGAAATGAAAAAAGACAAGACAAAACACGACAGGAAAAGACAAGGCAAAACATGACATGACAAGACAAGGCAAGGCAAGGCATGACATGACATGAAATGACAAGACAAGACACGACATGAAAAGACAAGACAAGACACGACACAGAAAGACAAGACAAGACATGACACTTAAATCTTTGGGTAAGTTTGAGCGGTGACAATGTGAGCAATATTACGTTTGTTGCTGTATACATCTATCGCTCTTCAAAAAGTAAAACAAGTAAAGAAGCTATGGAGAATGAATGAATGAAAGAATGAATTAATTATTGATATTTCTTTTAAAAGAGTAAAGAACTGAGTGCGCAGGACCGTCTTACATTCTGCCCTTTATCACTCCATCTTTCATCCTTCTTCACTCGCACTGTTGGAGAGAAACAGACAGAACTACAAAAATAAAGAATACATCCATACTACAAGAACTACAAAAATAAAGAACACATCCATACTACAAGAACTACAAAAATAGAATACATCCATACTACAAGAACTACAAAAATTAAGAATACATCCATACTACAAGAACTACAAAAATAAAAAATACATCCATACTACAAGAACTACAAAAATAAAGAATACATCCATACTATAAGAACTACAAAAATAAAAAATACATCCATACTACAAGAACTACAAAAATAAAAAATACATCCATACTACAAGAACTACAAAAATAAAGAATACATCCATACTACAAGAACCATAAAAATAAAGAATACATCCATACTACAAGAACTACAAAAATAAAGAATACATCCATACTACAAGAACTACAAAAATAAAAAATACATCCATACTACAAGAACTACAAACATAAAGAATACATCCATACTACAAGAACTACAAAAATAAAAAATACATCCATACTACAAGAACTTAATAAAGCTGATTAGTAAAGAGTATTAAAGATAGAAAACTTAAATATTTTGGACACATTAAACGTCATGATAATTTAGAGAAGACCATCTTGGTAGGGTACATAATGGGACAAAGAGAGGAAGACCAAGGCGAAGATGGTTGCGAGACATCGTTGATAATCTGCAAATGGATGCATCAGCAGTAGAGCATCTTGGTTACAACCGAGAGACCTACAGGAGAGCTGTTAGGGAGGCAAAGTTCCGCAAGGGACATGTAAATGACTGACTGATGTAAACAGTGGCAATACAAATAATGTTACTGCTCTGTCGTCACTGGAACTTCAAGTAGGATGTTCTATGCAGCCTACGAAGTGAAAGTGTAAATTACAACATCTTGCTCTATGGGGAGTGGCTTATGGCGGTCATTGTATGTCTGTGTGTGCGTTTTTCATATCTAGCAAGCAGAGAAAGGTGCAGTGTTGCTTTATCAGAACATAGGGATCGCTGCCCCATTAACCAAGCTGCGCCTTTTTTTTCTCTAGGGGTAACATAACGGAGGTGGGATGGGGGGTCTTGTTTGCGTATGGTTGGGAAACCCTGGCCCAAGCACGAGTCACTGAGTTCTACATTAGAATGTAACTGCGTCATTGATTTACACAGAGACAGTTAACATTACTACGTTTAGTTGGTGATCTTATCTTATATATTATATCCTTCCCGTGCCGTTAAACGTCACACAGGGCTCGCAAAGTAGTTCGCCAATTTTTCCTGCCTTTGGCGATTCTTTCAACCTCATCAAAGGATTTTATGCCTATTAATTTGGCCTCTCTTAACAATGACCTCTTCATAGTTTCACGCGGTCTGCCTCTTTTTCTTCGGCCTGTTGTGTTCCACTTGATAACTTGTTTTGAGATTCTCTGATCATTTTTTCTCATCAAGTGACCAACATATGTCCATCTCCTTTTCCTGATCACCCATGAGACTGGTTGTTGTTCAGTCATTTGTCTTATCTCTGCATTGTTCTTGAATTCGTTCCACTTGATGCAGAGTATTAGCTGGTGATGGCAACACATAAAAATCATACGAATGATACTAAGATGTTGATGTAAACGGTAATAACTGAACAAATACTACTTTGCTGGTTTAAGCAAAAAATGGTATTGTAAGATGCTGGCGTGAGCAGTGGTAATATGAACACGCTGAATGCACATATGAATATGGATCAAAAGGTGAAATGAATGATATTAAGATGTTGCTGTAAGTTGTGATAATATGAACAATACTATGCTGTTGGTGAAAGCGGTGATTACATGAACGGTATTATACTGCTGGTGTAGGAGAGATAGTTATGAACATTAATACGTTATATGTTGTAAAACAATGACAACGCGAAAAACATACAAGCAGTAGAACACTGTCTTACAAACACTGCTATCACGTTAATGTAATATTTACAGTGAGTAAACAATTCGTCACTTTTTTTATACTTTGATTTCTGTCAAGGTTCCTTTCTTATGCGTTGTACTGGCATTTGTGATGTTATGCTGATGCCACGTGCTACGTCATGCTGATGCCACGTGCTACGTCATGCTGATGCCACGTGCTACCTCATGCTGATGCCACGTGCTACCTCATGCTGATGCCACGTGCTACCTCATGCTGATGCCACGTGCTACCTCATGCTGATGCCACGTGCTACCTCATGCTGATGCCACGTGCTACCTCCTGCTGATGCCACGTGTTACCTCATGCTGATGCCACTTGTTACCTCATGCTGATGCCACGTGCTACCTCATGCTGATGCCACGTGCTACCTCATGCTGATGCCACGTGCTACGTCATGCTGATGCCACGTGCTACGTCAAGCTGATGCCATGTGATGTCAAGCTGAACATATGCATACCCATTTTGTGGAAACTGAATCGTGGGATAAGTGATCAGCAAAAAAGAGGCATTATTAGAAGAAAGGGCTGAATACCTCTACGGCTGCCCGTGAAATCTGCAGTGTGCATGGGGAAGGGACAGTTGATGGCAGGGCTGCAAGGAAATGGTTCCAAAGGTTCAATTCTGAGAACATCGACAGATTATACTGTGGATTGGGCTAGGCTTGGTTCTTCGAAATTTGGCCGTTTCGGAGAGTCAAAAGGGGGGCGGGCCTCGCCGCTACCTGGTCACGTGATGTGTTGGTCTGGTGATGTAATGTGTTGAACTGGAACACTTGAGATTTGAGCCTTGTGGCGGCAGCACGTATTTTGGGGGAGCCATGTCGTGGTATGTCTGAAGTGTCTGGCGAAGTTGTCAAATATATATTTGTGATGTTGGATACAAGGATTGTCTAGCTGTGAATCCAGATGCTGTTCCAAGCCGGCTCATGTTGGTGACTTTCATATACGTAAGTTTTTGTATGTCGGATGCAGAGTTGTGCAAGCATGTACCGTGAGAAGTGTTCCGTATTCAGCGTTTACTGATGCGTTTAGTGAGTTAAGAAGTTGAAATGCATATTTTTCTTCATTGTAAATTTTCATTATCATGCTTCATGGCTGCACAAGTTAACATTTTGATTTACAGATACTGGAACGTGATTTCTCAAAGTTTTGTGTGTGACGCACGAGGATGTGCTGGCGTCTGATACACGTGATTTGTTAATGATATGCTATAGTCATCGTTCATTTTCATCATTGAATCATCGTGGTTTGATCTATATGTCATCGATCCATTTCATATTTGCACTCTATGATTTATATGTTGGGTGCAGGTAGTCTGCGTATATATGTGATATATGTGAACTGGCAAGGTAGCTCCTATGTGTATTAAGGGAGTGTAGTCAGTTCTAAGTTAATGATGAGAATATATTATAAGAGGTAAATGAAGACAAGAGATTAGTAGAGATGTTGAATAGTTAAGGAACTCATGTAGAATGCCGCTTTTGGATGTTTCATGAAATGCTCATATTTCTCGTGCGTAGTTTTTAATTGGCATGGAGAGACATGTTGTGTGTGTTTATATGTTATCTGGTGTAAACGTATGTGATGTCTGGTGTTGTCAATAAACCATCCCTTATTTTTCCCGGATCAAATTTATACCTTCTGAGTCCATATTGATTGTTGGAGGAGCTAGAGAATGACTGAGATGATACGTTCATTTTCCAGCCACAAAGGTTATTTAGGGGAGCTTATATTTAAATGTTTACGAAGAATTAGAAAAATATTCTTCCCAAATACCATAAGAAATAACTTCTTATTAGCAGAAATGCAGATGAAGCCACTGACAACAGTTATTGAGGAAAGACGCTGGCGATGGTTGGGACATGTGCTACGAATGACTGACAACTCACTACCAAAAATAGCACTAAGATGGACACCACAGGGGAACAGAAGTAAGGGTAGACCAAAAGAGACATGGAGAAGAACAACAGAAAGGATTTTGAGCAATAGAGGGCTCACCTGGGCAAGAGCAGAAAAAAAGGCAAAGGACAGGCATTTGTGGAAAACCCTTGCGGAAGCCCTATGTGCCCTGGGCACTTAAGGTTCAGAGAGAGAGAGAGAGATATTTAAACCAGCTGACATAGGAAAAGAACCCGGGTAAGGTAGCCAGGAGAACCATATAAGTCTCCACTAACGCCCATGTAACGTCGAATGACTAAAGTTAAAAGATGAAGTGAGATTGGGGGCGAGAAGCGAAATGAGGGAGAGAAATAATAGGTGGAGAAGTTAAAAAGGAGATAATGTAAATAAGAATTAATCAGGAGAAATAAGAAAGTAAATAGTAATAATCTCACCCCCAACTCATCACAATCAAACCCAAACCAAAAACAATAATTAATACAACATATACAAATATTTTACATTAGACAAGCCCAGGTCGGGCCGCCATTCGACCACCAATGATGAAGCCCTCCGTCAGAGCTGAAGAAAACAAGCCCAGATCGGGCCCCCCCCCCCACTCGACCACCAATGATGAAGCCCTCCGTCAGAGCTGAAGAAAACAAGCCCAGGTCGGGCCGCCATTCGACCACCAATGATGAAGCCCTCCGTCAGAGCTGAAGAAAACAAGCCCAGGTCGGCCCCCCCCCCCCCACTCGACCACCAATGATGAAGCCCTCCGTCAGAGCTGAAGAAAACAAGCCCAGGTCGGACCCCCCCCCCACTCGACCACCAATGATAAAGCCCTCCGTCAGAGCTGAAGAAAACAAGCCCAGGTCGGGCCCCCCCCCCCACTCGACCACCAATGATGAAGCCCTCCGTCAGAGCTGAAGAAAACAAGCCCAGTTCCGGTACTCTGCGCTTATCAGCCTCGCTGGGCCCCTCTCAAAGCTCCAACGTTCGGCATTTGCACGAGACCCGCTTCAGCAGCGGGCAGTCTCGAGGGGCCCCCCACGACCTCACTCCTCAGCATGCGTTGACGTCTATCGTCTAACTGTTTCTCCGCCGTATCGTCACTGGGGATGAAAAGTGGACAGGTACCCCAACACAGGTACCCCAACACATGTACCCCAACACAGATACCCCAACACATGTACCCCAACACATGTACCCCAACACAGGTACCCCAACACATGTACCCCAATACAGGTACCCCATGGCTCCAGTTAGGCCAGATGGCAGGCGTGGTTGTCCGACGAGGCCGTTTCGAGGTATTTTTTTGTACAGTAGTGAAGTTCATTGCAAAAAACGTGACGAACTTTTTCTCAACATAGCACATTCATGTTAATTCACATAAAATGCTTGTGCATGACAAATCATAGAATAAAAATGAAGAAAACTGCAATGAAAAAAAAAACTCGTTAGGAGAGAATTTTCATGTGAATAGAAACAGTCATTTTTCTGGTGTTTCACTTCCTAGATGTTAAGATAATCCTGACGTGAGTTAGTGAAGAGCAAAACCTCTATCTTAATGCAAAGAAAACTAAATTGATGACAACTGACAAAACAAATATGGCAGCTGAAACATGTATCAATGAGGAAAAATTGGAAAAGGTGGATAGTTTTAAATATCTTAGACAATTACTAACTAACAATGGAGATACAATGAGGGAAATTCAAAAGGAGGACATCTACCGCTCTTCAAAAAGTAAAACAACCAAAGAATCTGTGGAGAGGAACAGACAGAACTACAAAAATAAGATTTTTGCGGGCATGCATCTTTCCCATTGCAACATATGCCTGTGAGACCTGGACACTTAACAAAACAGCTGAGAAACACATAAATGCCTTTGAATGTAAATGCTACAGTAGAGTTCTTCAAATATCATGGATACAAAAAAGAACAAATGTATCCATACTACAAGAAATTAATAATTAAGGAGGTTGGCTAGTAAAGAGGATTAAACAGAGAAAACTTAAATATTCTGGACACATTAAACGTCATGTGAATTTGTGACAGCATGACCACAGAAGTATACAGAAGTTACACAGGGTAAGTCGGCGAAACATGGATTACGAGTGTGCACCAAATAGTCAAATAAACATAAAATGAAAAGCGGACGATAGTGACGATAGTGACGACAGAGAGTACATTTGGGGAGATATTTTTTTTAAAAACAGAACAGTTAGAGGCTAGGGTCAGAGGAGCAAGATGTGACTTAGACACGGACGACGGTCAGAGAAGCAAGATGTGACTTAGACACGGACGACGGTCAGAGAAGCAAGATGTGACTGAGACACGCACGACGGTCAGAGGAGCAAGTTGCGACTGAGACACGGACGACGGTCAGAGAAGCAAGTTGCGACTGAGACATGGACGACGGTCAGAGGAGCAAGTTGTGACTGAGACACAGACGACGGTCAGAGGAGCAAGTTGCGACTGAGACACGGACGACGGTCAGAGAAGCAAGTTGCGACTGAGACACGGACGACGGTCAGAGGAGCAAGTTGCGACTGAGACACGGACGACGGTCAGAGAAGCAAGTTGCGACTGAGACACGGACGACGGTCAGAGGAGCAAGTTGCGATTGAGACACGGACGACGGTCAGAGGAGAAAGTTACGACTGAGACACGAACGACAAATAGGCGGACTGCGGGATGTCGTTTTTCTTTTCTTTCAAAGTAAAAGAAACTGTTGCTGCTGTTATGACGGAGATTACATTTTTCCTGAAAGATGCTGAAATAAACTATCAACAAACAGCAGAGAAATCTGGGAGATGAGAGTGATGACTGTTCGTTATTCGTTGTCTACAGTTGGGCCATTCTTCTTCTAACTGGTTATCGTTCCGGTTGACAATTAGTTTGGAACACGTTTACACAAACATTTATGAGCTAACAGACGAGATATGGAAGGTTGGGGAAAACAATAAAGCCTTTCTCCCCCCCCCCTCCCCCCCCCCGCCCCCCTTTTCCGTTCAAATTCACAGGAGACTATCCGGGAAGGGTCATTCATTTATTTACATGTCCCTTGCGGAACTTTGCCTTCCTAACATCTCTTCTGTGGGCCTTTCGATTGTGAGCAAGATGCCCTGCTGCTGATTTGCAGATCATCAACGATGTCTTGCAGCCATCTTCGCCTTGGTCTTCCTCTCTTTCTTTTTGCCCATTATGTACCCTTTCAAGAAGGTTTTCTCTAGATTATCATGACGTGAAGTCATGAGAGCAGGTGGTGGATGGAATGGGAGAGCGGGCGACAGATAATGCTGGTTATGGTTACCATTCTACGATGGTAGGCAGATGATCTCAATGTAGGGACAATGGCTACGATCACTGACTAGTACATTCACTGCCCGGAAGGAAAGCAATGAGGAAGAGGAAGACCAAGGCGAAGATGGCTGCGAGACATTGTTGATGATCTCCAAATGGATGCATCAGCAGCAGGCCATCTTGCTCACAACCGAGAGGCCTACAGGAGTGCTTTTAGAGAGGCAAAGTATCGAGGCAAAAACACAGAGTTTATGGTGTTGTTGCTTATGTTTCCTTTGACCTGTGTGCACTCTAGAGGAAGATATGATCAACATCACGTCCCTCGGCCATTCCTTCCACAGCTCCAGGATGAGTCAGGTACCTATTTCTACAATTAACGCTTTCACTTCCGAAGTAGTTTCCGTGCTCTGTCAGAGGAAAATTTTGATGAGAAATTGCAGTAGAAAAGAAAACAAGAAAGAAGTTACTCTATAATGTAAAACAAAATATGAGTTGTGCTAGAAAAGTTCTGCTTTTCATTTTACTTAGTCTTTGCCTAAACGTTGCCCTGAGCATAGATCTACCAGCACTGCTAGTGTTATTTTGGAGGTAAATAATTAATTGACGGAAGCGCCCCCCCCCCCCCCCAAAAAAAAAGCAGGATGGTGTTTCAGCCCTGTAATAAATTTTCTTAGAAAAAAAAACTGGGGATTTTTACAATGAATCCTGTTATTAATTACACCAGAAATAATAGATAATTCAGGGCTGTGTCAGTTTCTGCACCAAATCACACTTTTAACATCCCCACAACCGGATCATACTGCAAACAAAACCAGATTCTGTTCCGCAAGAGATCGTGATTTAAAAAAATACAACACATATCGTTTATTAAAATAACAGTTAATGGAAACATTTAGCATTCTTTACTCAAAATAACATTGACGGGTGTTAACTAAATACCTATTCGAAACCAACTGCGTAGATCCAGTCACCTGCTCTTTAATGTAGTGTCAGGTATCATGGCTTTCCTACATTTAGTTCTGATACTTTACAAGTCTCAAACTGCACCATAATGTCACGAACACACTGTCTATAAGCGTATAGATGCCATACAGGCGTATAGGGATACTGTAAAAGTGGCTATATTTTCTTTAACCTGCCAATAGACTGAGAGGCTAATGGTGGCCAGTACCAGGCAAGGCCTTTCCAGATGATATTCGGGTACTAGAAGTTGTATTCATACTGGGGTTTCCGGATATCTGACAGGTAGATTTAGGATCACAATTTTGAGAAACGCTGCTCTCCATAAGTAAAATGAATCAGACGAATGTGCCAGTACAGGCAGTCTATGGGTTACCAATTCCTTTCTTAAGTTTGTTCGCAAGTCGTATTTGTACTAAACGATGCATTTCTAACATCAGTCAGTAAAATGTCTGCCTCGGTATACAGATCATAGTATACCTTTTTTATGACTAAAATATATTTAAAAAACTAACGAAGCGCTGTAAATGCCAGTATTTTGATGCTCCATAAAGTAGCCCCCGTTTGTTTCTAAGGAACTACTGTTCATTCATTCATTCATTTGCATGTCCCTTGCGGAACTTTGCCTCCCAAACAGCACTCCTGTAGGCCTCTCGGTTGTGAGCAAGATGGCCTGCTGCTGCTGCATCCATTTGCAAATCGTCAACGATATCTTGCAGCCATCTTCGTTTTGGTCGTCCTCTTTTTCTTTTTCCCATTATGCATCCTTCCACTACGGTCTTCTCTAAATTATCATGACGTTTAATGTGTCCAAAATATTTAAGTTTTCTCTCTTTAATTCTCTTTACTAGCCAGCCTTCTTCAATATTAAGCTCTGAAGAGCGATAGATGTCCTCCTATTAATTTCCCTCATTGTATCTCCATTATTAGTTAGTAGTGATCCAAGATATTAAAAACTCTCCACTTCTTCCAATTTTTCCTCATTATATATATTTCAGCTGCCCTGTTTGTTTTGTCAGTTGTCATCAATTTAGTTTTCTTTGCATTAAGATAAAGGTTCTGCTCTTCGCTGTTCTTACGGACTGACATAATTAGTTTTTCCATTCCTTTTTGTATTGTGGACAGTAACACTGTGTCATCAGCATAATTCATCTCTGGTATTTCATAACCTCCAATTGTTATGGCATTATAATATGCTTTGTCTACATCTTCTCTAACATTCCTCATTATATTTTCAGTATACAGGTTAAATAAGTAGGGTGACAATATGCACCCCTGACGGACCCCTTGTTTTATGTCACACCAAGTTGTTGTTTCACCATTTATTCTTACTGCTGCTTGTTGGTCTAGATACAGCAGTGATGTTAATTGTATCAAATGTGTTGGAAATCCCATTTTTTCCATTATTTCCCAAAGTTTCTAGTGTTGTACACAATCAAATGCCTTTGAGTAGTCTATAAACTACTGTATTAATCAGAATTTTTAATAAACGTAATAGACTTATAATAGACTTTACGTAGAGTCGTCCGTAACAATGGATTGTACCTAAGTCGAATGTTCGTAACACGGGATTTGCTTTTATGTGGTCTTTACTTTAAAAAATATAAATTAGCTAATAATTCTGTATGGTTGTTAAAATTTAAATAAAAAAAGAACAAATATATCTATACTACAAGAGCTTAATATTGAAGAAGGCTGGCTAGTAAAGAGGATTAAAGAGAGAAAACTTAAATATTTTGGACACATTAAACGTCATGATAATTTAGAGAAGATCATATTAGAAGGATACATAATGGGAAAAAGAAAAAGAGGAAGACCAAAACGAAGATGGCTGCAAGAAATCATTGACAATCTGCAAGTGGACGCAGCAGCAACAGGCCATCTTGCTCACAACCGAGAGGCCTACAGGAGAGTTGTTTGGGAGGCAAAATTCCGCAAGGGACATGCAAATGAATGAATGAATGTTAAATCTTGACAGTTAACAAAGAGATCATAAACAAATTGGAAGAAAGATGTGGATTTGGATAAAGATGCAACACAATGTCCAGGCCAGATAGAAAAAACAGACGAAGAGGCCCTCAGTGAAGTTTAAGAGCAACGAAAATTACGTAGGTAAAATTATAAGAAAGCAAACATTTCTTTCACATGCTACGGGAAAACAAAAGCTGGAGAACCCGGTAATGACTGGACAATTCAAAGAGAAGTTAATTAGTTAGTCGATGGGTCATCGTGACTGCGTATCGGACAATTAGTCCATAAGAGCTTCGATCCCATCTTTAAATATTTCCATCAGCTTTTGGCGGCTGATGATACCAGTTCTGTGTTGATTAGCCATGATACCAGTTCTGTGTTGATTAGCCATGATACCAGTTCTGTGCTGATTAGCCATGATACCAGTTCTGTGTTGATTAGCCATGATACCAGTTCTGTGTTGATTAGCCATGATACCAGTTCTGTGTTGATTAGCCATGATACCAGTTCTGTGCTGATTAGCCATGATACCAGTTCTGTGCTGATTAGCCATGATACCAGTTCTGTGTTGATTAGCCATGATACCAGTTCTGTGTTGATTAGCCATGATACCAGTTCTGTGTTGATTAGCCATGATACCAGTTCTGTGTTGATTAGCCATGATACCAGTTCTGTGTTGATTAGCCATGATACCAGTTCTGTGCTGATTAGCCATGATACCAGTTCTGTATTGATTAGCCATGATACCAGTTCTGTGTTGATTAGCCATGATACCAGTTCTGTGTTGATTAGCCATGATACCAGTTCTGTGTTGATTAGCCATGATACCAGTTCTGTGTTGATTAGCCATAATACCAGTTCTGAGTTGATTAGCCATGATACCAGTTCTGTGTTGATTAGCCATTATACCAGTTCTGTGTTGATTAGCCATTATACTAGTTCTGTGTTGATTAGCCATGATACCAGTTCTGAGTTGATTAGCCATGATACCAGTTCTGTGTTGATTAGCCATGATACCAGTTCTGTGTTGATTAGCCATGATACCAGTTCTGAGTTGATTAGCCATGATACCAGTTCTGTGTTGATTAGCCATGATACCAGTTCTGTGTTGATTAGCCAGTCTTCTTTGCTTCCAAGTGTAGCGCTCTTGTCTGACCACTCCACGTTTGACGCTATGTTCCAGCAAATCTGTTCATGGCTGCAGATTCAGAACTGTTACTTGAATCAGCGACTCGACCAGCTCCTCTGAGCACGTCAAGAACATCAGCCCAGTCAGTTACTTGTCCGCATTTAAAGGAAGAAGAAAGAGATTATGCCGAATTAAAAAAAAATATTTCAGCGGACTGACCAAGTGGCAGGGGAAAAGAAATGCATTTGAATTGATTGAAAACACCAACGACCACACAAGATGGAGAAGCATGAGTCCCCAAACCTTATTCCGCACTGTCAAGTAACTGAATGAATGAATAAGAAATAGGCCATGTTTCATCATTTCATTGCAAACATAACTGTACCGTTCAGCAAAAACTAGGATTTATAAACAGCTTACAAAAACATCCGCTTGCGAACTGCAGACTAGCACGTCCACCTCAATGCCACCACTTTCTGAACCACTTCGGTTAACGACCTGACCTGACCTGACAAAAGTGAGGCCACACATCTAGAAGGTTTAAAAATACATAACCGCAAAACCGGACCTGGACTTCATAGAATTAAGTCGGGGTAACTTCAAATGGGGTGCTTAATTTCGTCTTCAAGAGACGAAGTTCTTAAGCAAAAAATAGTCCACTCGAAAATTACGATTACAAAAAAGATTTGCGGGACAAACAAAAAAAAAAAACAAGTTATTTGCCGCGACTAACAGGCAACGCCTGCTCTGCCTCTGCGCAGAGGTCGGCAGTTCGAGTTCCGCTGGTGGCGTCCCGGTCACCCAGCTGTAGAAATGTGTAACCAGCTCCTAATGGAACTGGAAAAGGAAAGACTGGGCCTTGCGTTATACCGGTCACCATTAGCCTTTCAGTGTGCTGTCAGGTTAAAGAAAACATAACCACTTTTGCAATACCCCCTATACGCCTGTTTGGCATGAGAGGTTTACGCTTATACACAGTGTGTTTGTAACATCATGGCACAGTTTGAAACTTACAAAGTATCAGAACCAAATGTAGCAAAGTCATGATACAAGACACTACATTAAAAAGCATGTGGGTGGATTTATGCAGTTGGTTTCGAATAGGTTAGTCACATGACGGTGACGCAATACAAAACGTCAATACTCGCGTCACGGTGACGCAATACAAAACGTCATTGGCCGAGCATATGACTCTTCAGTACACGATGAACAGACATTGAAGGGGGAGGTTCTATGCGTTCTCTGGCTCGCCAAATTTTAATCTCTGATTTAATCTTTCATTTAGTGCGTATTTTCAAGATATATAATATCATGTTACATCCTTCCCGTGCTGTTAAACGTCACACAGGGCTCGCATGGTAGTTCACAAAGTTTTCTTGTTTTCGGTGAGCTTTTCAGCCTTATCAAGGGATTTTATGCTTACTAATTTGGCCTCTCTTAACAATGTCCTATTTATAGTTTCACGTGATCGACCTCTTTTTTCTTCAGCCTGTTGTGTTCCACTTGATAGCTTGTTTTGGGATTCTCTTGTTGTTTCTTCTTTAAACGTGACCGACTTACTCGTATGTCCATCTCCTTTTTCTGATCACCCATGAGACTAGTTGTTGTTCACTCATCTGCCGTATCTTGTCATTGTTCTTGAATTCGTTCCACTTTATACCGAGTATTTTCCCCATACATTTGTTTTCGACAGAGTCTAAATTGTTGTCTATTTCTTTAGCTCTTTTCCAGCTTTCACATGCATAAATGAGGGTGGATATTACATTTGAATATTAGCTTGGTGTTTGTGCTTACAACTTGAGAGTGCTGTACGTTCTCAAGATTCTTGAAGGTCAATGCTGCTTTTGCAATTGTAACTTCCTTTCTGGTGTCGCCATCCTGGTCTATGCAGCTGCTGAGGTATGCAGATTGGTTTGCTTTCCCAAAAGCTGTTCCTTCTACGTATATTTTTCCTTCTTGGTTAATGGGCAAGGTTTGTATGGGAAAATGGTAAGTTATGAAAACAAATAGTTTTCAAACTTCACCATAAAAAAATATTATTTACACACTGTTAATACATGAAGTGATCTAGCAGTGATCACAGATAAGATTCAAGGTTACTCTATAGAGTTCTTATCGCTGTAAGATGTGACAATTACAAAACGATGCTTTTTTTTTTTTGGTCCAGCCACCTCCACAAAGGCGAAAGAACTGGCCGTTTTAGATTTAAATTCTTCTTATAACAAAGGCGAGTTCCAAACATGAGCAGCAAGCGTTTACTCTTTCTTCGGGGGAACTTCAGCCTTCTCGTCCAGCTGGATCGACGTTTAATATTATCCCTTCACACATAGACTCCAGCTGCCTGCAGGAGTTGGGTCCGATGGTCAGTGTGCACTGCAGAGAGATACCGCCGAGCAGCATAAATGTGTGTTTTCTCTGCTTTTTTTCCAACAAAACAACATCTAGTAAACCGTTGCTTGTAACACGTAGTAGCTTCTCAACACTGTGTTTACGCTAGTGTCTCGTCATGTTATGTAGTAACTTGTCTTCAGAAACACTATGTTCACGTCAGTGCCTCGTCATGTTATGTAGTAACTTGTCTCTAGAAACACTATGTTTACTCTAGTATCTATTATGTAGTAACTTGTCTCCAGAAACAGTATGTTTACGCCAGTATCTCATCATTGTTATGTAGTACCTTGTCTCGGAAACAGTATGTTTACGTTAGTATCTCGTCATACTTGTATTATGTAGTAACTTATCTCTTGAAACGTTATGTATAAGCCAGGAGCTTGTAGTATTATATAGTAACTTGTCTCTTGAAACATTATGTACAAGCCAATACTTCGTCGCATTATGTAGCAACTTGTCTCCTATAAACATCATGCTTTTGCCAAACTAGAGAAAGTGATTACGGCACATTTCACGAACGGACCACGTGAAGAATGACAAGTCGACCCGTAACTAGACATCTGACCGGAAACACGTGATAGTTCGTAGGAGTGCATGTCAGACAAACAACTATGACTCAGCAAGAGGCTGGAAGCTCTAGAAAAGCGCGGGGGGAAGCTGAAGCTTCTGTTACCGCTCTTCCAGAGATAGATTCACCTGCGCCTGTAGACCCGTACAGTTCAGATTCTATTTGAGGAACAAAGAAAACCAGGAACGACAGTAGGGAAGGAAGGCAGGCCTCTAAACCACAACGCAGTGAATCTCTAACGAAGAGTCACTTGCTAACCAAAGGGCGCAGTACGTGCATCCTAGAATAAACCTATTACCCCCCCCCCCCCCACCCCCCGGAACAAAAAAAAAAGAACTCTTTATTATTATCTTGAGGAGGTGGTGGACAAAGAGGTGAGTCTTCCGTTAGGTTGTGATAAGCAGAGACACAAATAGATCAAATATCTGCAGTATCAGAACCTCGTATTCCTCATATCTTCACTGGGGATTCATATGACAAACACAATATCTTCCCACGAAACTAGATACTCTAGAACGTATTATACTCATTTACCTAGTACTTTGGATACTAATACAATACTAACCATAGAGGTTAGTACACAACCTTTTGTCCTATAATGAGATTCCTACATGGCTTTTAAAAAATTAATGATAATAATAGTAATAATAATAATCGTAATAATAATACATGCGCCAATACAGTTTCATTGTGGTTTTCAGAGATTCAGATTTTAAATCGCAGTATAAACCAAATATTTGCATTGTGTCTTTCCCCAGTAAAAGCATGGCGGATGTGTTTACGATAAAGTTGCTTATGTGGACTTGAAATTTTTATGTTTGGTAGTTAAAGAGAAACAGACGCTTATATTAAAAAAAATAATGTTTATATTTGCCTTGGTGTGAATTCCTCTTCAGTTTATTGCTCTTGACTGAAAAAAAAGCAATTTACAACTGGGTTAAGAAAGAAAGGGCAAAACTCGCTCTAGCACGCCATAAAGCCAGCTAGGAGGTAGCGGCCATATTTTCCTTAACTTCCCGACTCCAGACAGGGTTGTGTGGTCAGCCCTTCCCTAGAACAGAGAGAGCCATGTGCTAGCTTCCATGTCCGAGTGGGTGGGATGCTTTCAGGATGAGAGACGAATGCAACTACTTCACTTGGCTACTCTTGCGCCAACATATGGATGTGGGATTACTAAATTGTTAACCGAAGAAAAAAAATACAAACTAGGAACAAAGAGAATATAAATAAATATGAAGTGAATATCTGGACTAAAATCGAGAGGTCTTATTAAAAAAAAAGCGTTGTACAAATTATGTGTTTGAAAAACGTTTTTAAAGAGAGTTCGCCAAGATTTCCTATCTTCGGCGAGTTTTTCAATCTCATCAAGAGATATTATGCTCACTGAACGGGCATCTCTTAACAACGTCCTCTTTAGAGGTGGTCGACCTCTTATTTTTAGGCCTTTTGTGTTCCACTTGATAGCTTGTTTGGGGATCCTCTGATTGTTTCTTCACATCACATGACCGACATATGTCCATCTTCTTTTTCTGATCACCCATGAGACAGGTTGTTGTTTGCTCATCTGCCTTATCTCTGTGTTGCTCTTGAATTTGTTCCACTTTATGCCGAGTATTTTCCTTAGGCATGTGTTTTCGAAAGAGTTTAATTTGTTGCCTATTTCTTTAGTTGTTTTCCAGCTTTCACATGCATAAATAAGGGTGGATATTACATTTGAACTGAATAATCTTAACTTGGTTTTTGTGCTTATAACTTTTGAATGCCGTATGTTCTCAATGATTCTTGAAGGTCAGTGCTGCTTTTGCAGTTCGAATTCTAACTTCATTTCTGGGATCACCATCCTGGTCTATGTAGCTGCCAAATATGCAAAAATACTGCCCTATAAAAACCTGTTGTTTTAATATGTAACGTTATATCATACGCTAAACGTTAATATCTACGGATGTAAGAAAGCGTAATAGCATGTCACGTGATGAGTTTCTTATTTCAGTTATTTCGCAGAAGATAAAAAACTCATAAAAGTTTATCTTCAGCTTGAACGTAGGTTTAAGTCTTATTTTATCTGCCAACCTCTCTGTTTAGGCAGCCAGCGACTCTTAATTGGTGTGCTAGCGTCAGGGTTGGAGAATCACAGCTGACCAAGACCCTGTCCCACCTCTCCGTTGGTACACCCCTGTAACAGGCCTACCCTGGCCAGCGAGATAGGGATCGCCATAGTCTCCGTGGGGGGTGGAGACTGTTGAAGAAGTTACTGCATATTCTCTGCTTTTCTAGCTACACTCATGGACTGAATAACATGACCCACTCCCAAGCCGACACCATTACTGCGCTTCAACATCCTTTCTTCTTCGGTTGCAAAGAATGCTAGTTCACCGTTCCAAGAAGGCAGAAGAAGCAGAAGAAGAAGAAGAAAAAGAAGAAGAAGAAGAAGAATCTACCCCCTGTATATCATCTATCTCGAAATTTTAGACAAACATCGACCACTGGTTCAACCTATCGATAATCCTCTGATTCTTTCAACGATTCAGAAATCTAGGTTTACCCTTCTTCAGGTGACTAAACATCAAGTTCTTCAGTTCATCAGTTCTATCAAACCAATCAAGTCACAAACACACTCCTCTTCTTGCTAGTAAATATATTATTAGCATCTACAACGTCATGTAGCTGAAAAGACCTAACACTGTAAAGGAATTACACATAAAGTTGCTCTTAAGGGCTTAAAAAGGTACTGTTAAAAGTACTATTCTCTTTCTTTCTAGTTATAACAAATATACACATACACAAACGACTAATCTTACCCATGAAAACAAGACAATCAGCTTCAGACAAAAAAGCTTGCACGCGTTAGCCTGTCTTTCAAGGCGTCTACAAAGTAAGACTAAAAAAGTATTATCAGAAAAGGAAAATGTTTTCAAAAAACAAAAATCTTTGAAGAACCCAGATTCCAGTAAGTTCTACCGAAGCCGTGTTCCTATTGGCTGCTTCACGGATGTAACGCAACACTGCTGGCAAGAATCGAAGACATAACTTGAAAAAGTTTTCCAAAAAGGTCTAGAATACACACAATTTCGGATTACGGTTTCATCTTCCGGGTTGCTTCAACCAATCACGTGCGCCCTAGTTGTATATTTTATGTTTTTTTTTCCCTGTTATCACATTCCATGTATTACATATTAAGAAGAATAATTCGATAGCCAAGACGCGGAAATCTGCCGGTAGAAAAACGACGATGGTTATATGTAGATTTGACATGGCTTTGGAGAGATCTTAGGAGATCGCCTATTAACCGGCAGTATCGCTAAATCTATTCATATGCAAGAAATAAAAGAGTTTTTTTTTTCTTGATTAAAGGCACCACGAGGAAGCGGTTGTGTTTCTTTACTCCCTGCCTGAAAAATACATTTTCACACTGCCCATGTACTACATCAAATAAGGCAGACCTTTTGTTATGTAACTTCCTTGTAGAACTACTGTATGAGGGGGAAAAATACATGCTATGAGTAATGTGGTTTTTATAAGATATATAAAGTAGCTGTTACAACAAAACTATACGTTGCAGACTGTCGCTACAAAACGAACATTAATAATATAAACAAAGATAACTATTGCAGCTAGATTCAGTTACAAGCTGGTTACTGGTGCTGCTACAGAAAATGATATTTATAACTGAGAAAACATTGTCACTACAACGGCTTGTATTGTTAGGTCAGTTCAGATATAACTGATATAATAGCAACGTGTATTTGTCATCTGATGCAACTGATATAATAGTAACGTGTATTTATCATCAGATGTAACTGATGTAAGAGTATTGCGTATTTATTATCAGATGTAACTGAGGTAATAGCAACGTTGATTTATTTTTTGTAATGGGCTTCTTTTTTACAGCATCAGAACCGCTGTTTATCGCTCATAAATATAGAGCAACTTTTAGAACCCGGATGAGGATCATTTTTTAAAAATGAAATCAAGTCAGTCCATTTCATGGTTCATGGATCTCCAAAATATTTCGGTAGACCCACTAGAGGTCCATGGACCCCAGTTTAAGAATCAATAATGAGACTGTGTCATAGAGTACAGTGTCCGTACTTCGTCCTATAACTTTATTGAAGAATAATATCATGAGTATTATGTTGATATTAACTCTTGTACTATCAACTACTATCAAACTAAATATCCTGAATATTCCCCCCTCCCCCCCCCCCAAAAGGCCGGTGGTGTGGGATCGAATCCCGCCCATTGTTACCTTCTATACCAGTGTTTCCTCCGTGGGCGCTGGAAAGGACCGGGCCGGGGGGGGGGGGGACGCGATGGAAGAAAAGCCATCAGTATAGGGGCGCTGAGGGAGAATGAAGTAGCAGATGAGGACAGTATAACCGTCCTTCTTAGCACTTTTCAACCTGATATCGAAAAACTTGTGTCCCTCCATGAAACTCACCCGTCACATTAAAAGCTGAGACAATAATGCTGTAGGCCAGATATAAATGTACTCCTTCATGTTGTTAAACTGGTTTACTTGCTGGAGCTTTTATCTGTGTAATGCGTATTATAGCTGTAGGAATAACGACATGAAGGTGGGGTTGGTTGGAGGGGGGGGGGTGCGGAGAAGAGAGGAGGCGTTGAGGATGTGGTCTGGGAGAAAAGAGGATGGCAGAATGGGAAACCCTGCTCTAGTTCGTCAGGGTTCTGGCCGCTGCTACAGGGACCTTCACATGTGGATGTGCTCTTTCAGATATCCTCCTACACATGCTGATATCCTCCTTCAGACATCCTCCTACACAAGTTGATATCCTCCTTCAGACATGTTCCTACACATGTTGATATCCTCCTTCAGACATCCTCCTACACATGTTGATATCCTCCTTCAGACATCCTCCTACACATGTTGATATCCTCCTTCAGACATCCTCCTACATGCTGATATCCTCCTTCAGACATCCTCCTACACATATTGATATCCTCCTTCAAACATCCCCATACCCAAGTTGATATCCTCCTTCAGACATCCTCCTACACATGTTGATATCCTCCTTCAGACATCCTCCTACACATGTTGATATCCTCCTTCAGACATCCTCCTACACATGTTGATATCGTCCTTCAGACATCCTCCTACACATGTTTATATCCTCCTTCAGACATCCTCCTACACATGCTGATATCCTCCTTCAGACATGTTCCTACACATGTTGATATCCTCCTTCAGACATGTTCCTACACATGTTGATATCCTCCTTCAGACATGTTCCTACACATGTTGATATACTCCTTCAGACATGTTCCTACACATGTTGATATACTCCTTCAGACATCCTCCTACACATGTTGATATCCTCCTTCAGACATCCTCCTACATGCTGATATCCTCCTTCAGACATCCTCCTACACATGTTGATATCCTCCTTAAGACATGTTCCTCTCTCTCTCTGAACCTTAAGTGCCCAGGGCACATGGGGCTTCCGCAAGGGTTTTCCACAAATGCCTGTCCTTTGCCTTTTTTTCTGCTCTTGCCCAGGTGAGCCCTCTATTGCTCAACATCCTCTCTGTTGTTCTTCTCCATGTCTCTACCCTTACTTCTGCTCCCCTGTGGTGTCCATCTTAGTGCTATTTTTGGTAGTGAGTTGTCAGTCATTCGGAGCACATGTCCCAACCATCGCCAGCGTCTTTCCTCAGTAATTGTTGTCAGTGATTTCATCTGCATTTCTGCTAATAAGATGTTATTTCTTATGGTATTTGGCCAAAATATTTTTCTAATTCTTCGTAAACATTCAGTCTGGAAAGAATTCAACTTGTTTTCTACGGTTTTGTCATGGGCTCAGTTTCCTGATACGCATTTCTCCTTCCACCTGCATTTGCTTTTTCCCTTGCTTCCGTTTCTGTAGCAGTCTGATAGTTTTTTTTACCAGATAGGGTTGCTGGCCCTATGCCGAACCCTCCTTAGTCGCCTTTTACGATCATGCATGGTAGGGTACAGTGGTCCTATTCTTTGCAGATATCCTACTGATATCCTCCTACAAATGTTGTTATCCTCCTACACATGTTGATATCGCAGTATCTATAGTCTTGTCCAGCGTGCTGTGATAGTAACACTTTAATATTTTAACATTTTGTAACACATTTAACAAAAAATAACATTTCTTCTACTTTTTAAATCTCTGTTTAACTTGGAGCTGGTGCTATCTGCTGCCGATGTAATGAGGATGTTGAAGTGCAGCATTGCGCTTGGGAGCGGATTATGGCGATTGTTTATTTTTTCAGCTTGGACTGGAGTTGCAGAAGAGTTCTTCAAATATCCTGGACACAAAAAAAAAAAACAACAAATATATCCATACTACAAAAACTTAATATTGAAGAAGGTTGGCTAGTAAAGAAGATTAGCCAGAGAAAGCTGAAGTATTTTGGACATATTAAACGTCATGAGAATTTTGAGCAAACAGTCTTGGAAGGGTGCATAATGGGGAAAAAGAAAGAGAGGAAGACCAAGGCGAAGACGGCTGCAAGACTTCATTGATGATCTGAGAATGGATGCATCGGCAGCAGGGCATCTTGCTTACAACCGAGAGGCCTATAGGAGAGTTGTTAGGGGGGCAAGGTTTCGCAAGTGCCGTGCAAATGACTGACTGAGAATGGAGCTAACTAGCAGGGGATATGGAACACTTCTTTAGCAGACTTCACCGCGATGGAGACTGGTGATCCCTTCCCTATTACTGTGATCAAGCTTATTGTGGGGGTACCAATGGGGAGGTGGGATAGAGTCTTGGTTAGTTATAGTTCGTCAACCCCGACGCTAGCATATCAGCCATGGATCGCTGACTGTCAAATCCGGACAACGTCCTCAATCTCAAAACAAAATAGCTTTGCCTGTATGGGGAGAAGGATTTGACACTTGTGAATGAATTATAATGTACTTTAAAATGTGTTTCTTCAAGAGCCTAAATATTAACACATAAGTACAGTTACTTTTATTTCTTCAGATGTTATCTGTACTCTTCTTTACAAAGTTGTCTCTGGCGTGTCGTAGAAAAGAAAAAAGAAAACAAGAATTAGCACCAACAACAAAAAAAAAAAGTTTCTCGTTTATCTTAAGTGATAAGAAAAAGTAGATCTTGCCTTAAAAAGAAAAGGAAACAATTCTCTCATTTATCTGAATGATAAGAAAAAGCAGATCTTGCCTGTGAAAAAAAGAAGTCTCTGATTTGTCTGAAGTGATAAGAAAAAGTAGATCCTGCCTTAAAAAGAACAAAAAAGTCTCTCATTTATCTGAAGTGATAAGAAAAAGTAGATTATGCCATAAAAAAAAAGAAAAAAAAAGAAGTCTCTGACTTATCTGAAGTGATAAGAAAAAAGTAGATCCCGCCTCATAAAGAACAAAAAAAGTTGCTCATTTATCTGAAGTGATAAGAAAAAGTAGATTATGCCATAAAAAAAAGAAAAAAAAAGAAGTCTCTGACTTATCTGAAGTGATAAGAAAAAGTAGATCTTGCCTTAAAAAGAAAAAAATAAGCTTCTCATTTATCTTAAGTGATAAGAAAAAGCAGATCTTGCCTTAAAAAGAAAAAAAAGAGGTCTCCCATTTATCTGAAGTGATAAGAAAAAGTAGATCTTGCCTTAAAAAAGGAAAAAAAAAGAAAAGTTTCAACAAATGGAGCCACACGAATTATCCAGAACCCATACATTTTCCCTCAACTTCTGTATGTTCTGGCATTTATAAAAATAGCTGCCAGATAACAGGGTTTTAAAAAAATATTCCATAATGTAATCTGCACATACTTTTTGTATGTATGTGCAAATCCTAACATAACATCGTTTCTGCTTATGTACTGTAGTTTTGTCAGAATGTCAATGTAATGTAGTCAGGTCTTATACTCTTGTTTTGTTTTTTTTTCTGTTGTAGACTGTAATTTCTTTTCCATTCATCTCTGTTTTGTTTGCTCAGTAACAAAAGATGGGCGTTCCTGTGTGATGGTGGGATTTCATATAGCCGGCTAAGCAGAGCTGGCTAAGTCATTATTCTGGATCTCTGTTGGTGCTCCCAGTAACAGGGTAAGCATGGCTAAACGGACGTGCGTAGTGGGGCTAGTACACCTCATGGTGCCTGATGGAGAGAAGCTTTGCCTTATTATATCTGATCTTGAAACAGGCGATCCATAGCTGACATGTCCGGGTTGAGGAACTATAGCTGATATGCTGGCGTGTCCGGATTGAGAAACTATAGCTGACTTACTGGTGTGTCCGGGTTGAGGAACTATAGCTGATATGCTGGCGTATCCAGGTTGAGGAACTATAGCTGACTTGCTGGCGTGTCCGGAGTGGTGTGGAAACAGCTGACAAAAACCCTGTCCCACCCTTCCGCCTGGCTAGCGGGTCGGGTATTGCCATCGTTCCCATGGTGGTGGAGTCTGTTAAAGAAGTAGTGCATGCCCCTTTTTTGCCTTAGCATCTTCACCGCTTCGACTGGTAAGAACACCAGCTCGAAGCTGCAGGAAGATAGAAGAAAAGACACCATAAGACAATCTATTCTCGGGTATTGAAGAAAACTTTAGAAGGTATGTGAAAGTTTAAGAAAAAGTACAGAAGACTGCGTGTTCCTGAAGTTTCTAAGCTGAGGCCACCCCGTGAGTCTTGTAAGTAAACCAAATGATGGAGGTTTGAAACCTCATCTCTGAGCAATGTAGAAGAAAAAAAATAGTTTTAGATAAAATCTTTCTTTCACCTAAACTGTGTTCTGTTAGTCGATGATTAAATCTTTCTTTCACCTAAACTGTGTTCTGTTAGTCGATGATTAAAACTTTCTTTCACCTAAACTGTGTTCTGTTAGTCGATGATTAAATCTTTCTTTCACCTAAACTGTGTTCTGTTAGTCAATATGACGTGCTATGAAGGACTAAGCCTAAAGAAAAATGTACCTAAAGTTTTCCTAGGAAAACAAAGGCGGCAAGGACATGTTCTGTAAATCCCTACCTCAAATGCTATAGTGGTCTAGAAATGTAAAGGCACTGACACTTCATGCTTCCAAGGTATGCAAATGCTACAGGACATAGACTGTTAAAGAAACCTTTAACAATAATACAGAGGGGGGGGGGGAGGGGGTTGTAGAATGCATTGCCCACAACATTCACAGTCTTGTAGGCAGAGAACTTGGCACAGACGTGGGGTGTGTGGGGTGTGTAGGGGAGGAAACAGAAAGTCCAGGGCAGAGTTATTTGGATTTAAAATTTTTTTTTTCCTATGCGGATGTCTGTCTGTCTGATCGAGATAATGAACTTTTCAAAGTTGAAGAAATTGGCTATTCTCGTAAGATTTGTTTGAAAGGATATACAAACAGATGTTCGAAACATGGCAAAGCTGTTTGCCACAAAACATGGTCGAATATAACCGACGAAAGGTATGTGGAAATAAAGAAGAAAAACAACGAATCTTCACGAAACCTAATCATAAAAGTCAATACCCAGTCGTCAGTGTGAAGTCGGCGTTTGCCCGACCATAACTTGAAAAATTTGACAAGCCAGGCCCAAAAGTCGGGTCTCCACAGATTTTGGTCTTTCGGTGTAAACGTCTCTCAGTTAGATAAAGGGATTTGACAAACTAGGGCCAAAGTCGGGTCTCCATAGATTTTTACCTTTCAGAGTACACGTCTCTCAACTAGATAAAGGAATTTGACACACCAAGGTCAAAGTAGGGTCTCTACAGGTTTTACCCTTTCATGTACACATCTCTCAACTACATAAAGGAATTTGACATATCAAGGTCAAAGTAGGGTCTCCACAGATTTTAGCCTTTGTAAACGCCTCTCAGCTAGAAAAAGGAAACCAGGGCCAAAGGCGGGTCTCCGCAGATTTTGGCATTTCAGATTACGCGTCTCTAAACTAGATAAAGGAATTTGACAAATCAGTGCCAAAGTCGGGTGTCCACAGATTTTGGCCTTTCGGGGATTACACGACTCTCAAACAGATAAAGGAACTAACCTGGACCGATTACAAATATGTGACTTTACAGAAATCGTCTAAGGGCAGTGCTCCTGACTGTATTGCCTGCGACAACCGGAGAATGATGAATATATTTGCCAGAACTCACAATCTTTCACAGTTAGAACAATAATACCTGTCTCCAGTTGTTCCTTCAGCCTTTTCCGCCCGTTTCATGCCTAAGCTAAACGTCCCGTCCTTTCCCACGTCTATGTTAACCTTCTGTCTACCACGTTTCAGATCTCTCCGCAGATCTGTCTTGTATATTTGGATTACAGAGTATCCAGGGTATAAAGGGATAACACTTTGTTTTGTGAGATTCTGTGGCATGGGAGTCCTACGCCGTCCTCCTGAAGTATAATTCCTTCCCTCAAAATGATGTCCATTTGTTTTCATCTACTGCGTTGACCTTCTTGTTATACGAAGTTTGACGAACAGGCCACATTTCTTAACTTTTGGACAGTTTATGTAAATGTTTTATGTGTGTTTCTTGTCCCATATATTAGCTACAAGTCGTCTAGGAACTGCTTTACGTCGTTCCCGTGTATGTGTGTTCTACTTCTACCACTCATTTAACGTGGACACATATGACAACCGTAAGGACAGTGAAGAGCAAAAAACCTCTATCTTAATGCGAAGAAAACTAAATTGATGACAACTGACAAAACAAACAAGGCAGCTGAAATATGTATCAATGAGGAAAAACTGGAAGAGGTTGAGAGTTTTGAATATCTTGGATCATTACTAATAATGGAGATACGATGTGGGAAATTAAAAGGAGGACATCTATCGCTCTTCGAAAAGTAAAACAACTAAAGAATCTGTGGAGAGGAGCAGACAGAACTACAAAAATAAGATTTTTGCGGGCATGCATCTTTCCATCGCAACATATGCCTGTGAGACCTGGACACTTAACAATACAACTGAGAAACACATAAATGCCTTTGAATGTAAAGCTACAGAAGAGATCTTTAAATATCATAAGAAAAAAGTAAAATTCCCGTTTCCACGCCATTAAGGCATATTGGGGAATACGGTGTTGGGCCCGTATTTTCCATGACCTTCGGCATATGAAAGTGTCAAATATCATGGGCACAAAAAAGAACAAATATATTCATTCTACACGAACTTAATATTGAAGAAAGTTGGTTAATAAAGAGGATTAAACAAAGAAAACTTAAATATTTTGGACATATTAAACACCATCAGGATTTAGAAAAGACCGTCTTGGAAGGATACATAATAGGAAAAAGAAAGAGAGGAAGACCAAGGCGAAAATGGCTGCAAAACATCGTTGATAATCTGCAAATGGATGCATCAGCAGCAGGGCATCTTGTTCACAACCGAGAGGCCTACAGGAGTGCTGCTATTGAGGCAAAGTTCCGCAAGGGACATGCAAATGACTGACTGACATATGACAACTCATGACAAAAGAAGGATACGGCGATATGTGAAATCAAACCAAGCTGTTGACACCCCTTTAAATTATATAGATATATAATAGGATTTATGATGATGATGTTTTGTTTTTTTTTTCATAAAAAGGCGCATAGTGGATAATCGTTAAATAAAACAATTTAAGAATGTTTGTTCTAGACGAAAACAAAACCAAAAACAACGCGCAGAAGAGGAAATGAGACAAGAGAAATAAAGATACGAATCGTAGATGATTTAACACAGAAAAAAACAGTATTTTTAACATAAAAAGACATCTTAAACTATTGAATTACGAGGAATTGGGAGGAACAGAGACCAACTTTATCTGCAGCAATGAGCTTTAATGGGTCAGAAAGCTGAAGAAGAAGAAGAAGAAGAAGCAGAAGAAGAAGAGGAAGAAGAAGAAGAAGCTATTGAAAGATATCCTGACATGAAATGACCAACACACAGAGCAGGAGAACGTTTTGACAGATGCCATCAGAATGAAGACAACAGAGCAATTGGACAGGATGTCATTACAAAGAATGACAAGAGAGTGCATGTCTAAGTATGTCATCATGACACAAACGAAGGAATGAACGTGGGTGAAGAATTTGGTAAGCAGGCCATTCTGCCCTTTTTCATACAGCTTCGTCTCTGTTACGGATGTTCTAAACAAAACCTGGCGTGAGAGCCTATAACATTTTCGGGAGTGAGCTGATAAAGCTGTGCTAATGGCAGTTAATATGACGTCCTTAGTTACTGATAAATTAATATTAATGGTAATACCGTTTATTTTCTATTTATACGTTCATCAGTCTATTACCCTGCGGACTGGCGTTGACTGTCATGCTCTTCCACAATCTCCTGCTCCAAGTGCTGATTATAAGCTGTACTGGAGTTCTTTGTCCATGCCTTCTAGTTAATCCATCCAGCATTTTTTCTCTCTCTCTCTCTCTCTACCTCGATCTCTTTTGCCTTCTATCTTTCCAGTTGTCGCAATGTAGTATATCTTGCCCCGTCGTAGAAACTGTCCTAATAATTTAAATTGTCTTTTACTGACTTGTTATTCTTTGTCTCGTATCTCCAGCCTTTCTCAGAACCTCCTCGTTTGACTTCTTTGCTGTTCATGGACAAAGTACGTTCATAATTTTCAAAATATCTAAGGGTTAAATTCCAGGACTACCCGATGAACTACACACCATTCGCCCACGGTGAGTAATGTAAACGAAAGCAGGCCTTTGTAGTGTACATCTCCACTGATTCTAGACGTGTCTGTAACGGTATGATGGTAGTCTGAAGCTATTCAGAACAACCCTACGCACTACAGCTCAGACAGATTCTGGCCAACAATGAAATGGTTTTTTTATGCTAATGTTGTTATTTTTGGTAGCTATCATATTGCAGAGAAGGCAGCAAAAACAGGAGACAGCAAAACTTTATATAGCATACAAAAGAGGCTAACAGGTACTATTACATCTAAAGAAATACCAATCCTTAGCAAAACTAGAACCCTATTAACATAAAGTAAAGACAAAAAACAAAGATGGAATGAACACCTCCAAGAAATACTTAATCAACCACACCCAAAAGAATTGTTAAACCTTGAAACTGATTTACCAGCCCCAAAATTAAATGTCAACCTGGATGAAATTACATTGCATGAAATTGAAACTGTACCTCCCCTTCACTCTTACCCCTCCTCCTTTTCTGCAGGTGAAGATGAAATAACACCCGAAATGTTAAAAGCTATCAATAATGATAACATGAGACAACTACAAAGAATGTTTAATAATATCTGGAAAGAAGAAAAGGTCCCTTCCAAATGGAAAAAAAGGAATCATTGTTAAAATATAAAAAAAGGCAACCTTAGTGACTGTAACAAATGGAGAGGAGTAACCTTAATATCATTTGTGTCAAAAGTATTTTGCAAGGTTATTTTGAATAGACTTAAAGATATAGTGGATACTGCAATGAGAGAAGAACAAGCAGGATTTCGAAAAGGGAGAAGCTGTCTCGGCCAGATCTTTACTCTCAGAATAATACCTGAAGAACATATTGAAAAGCAGAAACCATTAATACTGAACTTCATAGATTTTAAAAAGGCATTTGATAGCATACACAGAGCTTCATTGGGGAAAATTTTAAATCTATATGGAATACCATCTAAAATTGTCAACATCATTAAGGACCTCTACAATGGATATGTTTGTGCAGTCAAGACAGAAGAAGGGATGAGTGAATGGTTCCAGACTGAAACAGGCGTGAAACAAGGATGTATACTGTCTCCTTTGCTTTTTAGAATTACAATAGACTTCATTACGAAAAAATGCTGCACAGATAACACAGGTATTGACTGGGTACGTGAGACCCAACTAGAAGATCTTGATTTTGCTGATGACATAACTCTTATCAGTAATAATGTGAATTCCATGCGGGAAAAAACAGATATCCTGTCTTCACTGGCTAGCAAAATAGGACTTGAAATTAACAAGGACAAAACAAAAGTAATTAAACTTCCCAGTAATCAAAATGAAAAAAAAATACGTAGAAGGGACAGATAGTGAAAAAGTCAATCAATTTGCATACTTTGGCAGCTACATAGACCAGGATCGTGACACTAGAGAGGAAGTTAGAATCAGAATTGCAAAGCAGCATCGATCTTCAAGAATATTGAGAATATATGGCATTCGAAAGTTATAAGCACAAAAACCAAGTTAAGACTATTCAATTCAAATGTAATATCCACCCTCATTTATGCATGCGAAAGCTGGAAAACAACTAAAGAAAAAGACAAGAAATTAGACTCTTTTGAAAAGAAATTCCTAAAGAAAATACTCGGCATCAAGTGGAACGAATTCAAGAACAACGCAGAGATAAGACAGATGACTGAACAACAACCAGTCTCATGGGCGATCAGGAAAAGGAGATGGACATATGCTGGTCACGTGATGAGAAGAAACAGTCAGAGAATCCCAAAACAAGCTATCAAGTGGAACACAACAGGCCAAAGAAAAAGAGTCACACCGCGTGAAACTCTGAAAAGGACATTGTAAAGAGAGGTCACATTAACAGGCATGGGATCCCTTGATGAGGTTGAAAGGCTCGCCGAAGACAGGACAAATTGGCGAATTACCTTGCGAGCCCTATGTGACGTTTAACGGCACAGGAAATATATAAGACATAAGATATATCATATTCCGAAAAAGTATAAAAGATGCTTTGTTTCTAATACTACTGGGATCTTCTCCTTGTGACATGTCCTTTCCAGAACCTTGTCCCTCTCACGGCCTCCCTGAATGCACTGCGGCCTTGCAAAAATCTGGTCAGCGTCTGCCAATGTTCAGACTTTTCGTGATGTCCTGAGTCCACATATGACGATGTCTCCCTTTTCTCTTTGTCAGGCATTATATCACCCTCTCCAAAATTGTGAGACTTCTGATACACAACAGAGTCAAATAGTAACATCAAAGTTGCTCTAAAGAATCTATAAGTGAGTATTAGTTGTAGTACATATAAGTTATGTCATCTCTCTTTAGATGTATCTGTGTGGAGGCATGCAGGCCTCTTTCGAAACGTGACCTCGGCAGACCAGATCAAAGATGGTCGATCTTTTGGTAGTATGCACGAGAGAAGAACAGCAGGAAGTTAATTCGTTTCTTGGGTGTCCGACGTTTTGAAGTTGAAAAAGGTTTTCGTGTAGACGAATGTTAGGTACACTACTTCCAGCGAGAGACAACGTGTAGACGAATGTTAGGTACACTATTTCCAGCCAGAGACAACATGTAGACGAATGTTAGGTACACTACTTCCAGCCAGAGACAACGCGAGTCAGAAAGGACTGACGTTAATTTTTTCTCGTCTAAACCAAAGAAACTAAAGAAATTACCTACAGCTCCATCGGCCAGAAAACTGATGCTAATGCTTTTAAAGAATTGTAAAGGCCCAAACCTAGAGCATTACATGCCTAGTATAATAACTGCCAACAATGAGGCACACTGTGGTCATCTTGAGAACCACGTGAAACCCGGTAATCAGGTCCGAACTTCTCGGTTTGTGTTGTTACAGCACGATATTGTGGGGTCTCACACAGGTCAACAAAACACTTAATTGCGTTTGGAGTGTCTTCCACATCCAGCATATTCACCTGACCTACACCACGTGATTATCGTGTGTTTTGACACCTACAGGAAGCACAGGTTTAGCAGAAATTCAGTGCAGATGAAGAGGTCATAGAGGCCATGCATACTTGGCTGCAGTCCGAAGATTTTTTTTTTCCTTGAAGAATTCATGCGTTACTGAACATGGTGCAAACCTGCAAAGAACGTGTTAAAAACAGATAAGGAGTTCTCATTCGGGTCATTCCTGCGGTTTTATCAGCATCGCTCCTTGCTGTTTTAAGATAAGCTCTAGAAGAAGCCATTCACCAATTTCTGCACCTGGGTACACCTTCGGCCGGATTCGAAACACCGACCTTTGCCATGATAGAGAACAGTGTATAAACCTCTTCGCCTTTCAGGCGCCCAGTCGTGTAAATAGCTTATCTTATCGTTCAAGTCTTCAGCCAAGAACTTTCAACTTACAGACTTCACTTTGTGTTTGATAAAATGGGGGGAATTAACTCAAGAAATAAATCGAAAGCGATAGATCACACATTTATCTCCCATGACAGCTTTTAGACACAATATTGGACAATGCGAATATGGAAAGTAGTTTCTCAAGCCGAAAAAAATAAGTGGCTTGCATTGTTTATGTTAATTTTTTTTACCCTAGTTTAAGACAAAGCGTGTTTTAGATTTATCCCCCCCCCTCTTTTGAAAATCTTACTTACATCATCATCTTACATCCTTTCCCGTGCCGTTAAAAGTCACATAGGGCTCGCATAGTAGTTCGCCAAGTTTTCCTGTCTTCGGCGAGTCTTTCAACTTCATCAAAGGATTTTATGCCTACTAATTTGGCCTCTCTTAACAGTGTCCTTTTTGGAATTTCAGGTGGTCGACCTCCTTTTCTTCGGCTTGTTGTGTACAGGCAGCCAATTCGATATTTTACCTCTGTGGGAAGATTTTCAACAAATTCACTTCTGGATAATACATTACAATCTGACTCGTCATCTCTTTATTACTTTTCTTTCTATGTTTCTATGACATTCGGATTAAGACAATACAATTGAGAATACAAACATTCATGATCTACTACTTGAGGAGGGTTTTAAACATTAAATAGCAGGACAAGAAGAGGAATGAGGAGTTCTGATAAATAGCAAAACAAGAGGCTATGAACCGGCAAATCATGTTTCGGAAAAAGGAGGTGGATTGGCCACGCTCTGAGGAAACAGCACTGACATGGAATCCTCAAGGAAATAGAAAACGAGGAAGACCTAGACTTACTTGGAGAAGAGAAATTATGGCAGTGCTCAGAGACAAGGGATACACATGGAAGGAAGCAGAGAATAATTCCAAGAACAGGGATGACTGGAGAGCCTTTATCCGTGGCATATCCTCCCAAGGGAGTGAAAGGCGATGATGATGATGATGACGATGATATTCGGACTCTTTGGAGAGTGTGTGGGGGGGGGGGGGGGGAGGGAGAGGCGAGTGAGTTCGAGCAGTATGCAGTACTGAAAACGAATGACTGGATCAAGCAGCGGTCAGCGATCATTTAATTGGCTGTCTATCAAAACTATCGCAGACCCCCGGCCGTAGAGACCGCTTGAACTGTTAAGTCCAGCCAGGTTGTTCAATGAGCTCTGGAGAAGACTGTTGGGCAGTGTTTCCCAGTCTTGCTTGGAATGCCCCCCCCCCTCTCTTACCCCTCCTCCCTTTCTCCTCCCTACCGCCCTCCACCCCAGGACATACTAATCGTGGGAGGGCATATTAAACTAGGATATGAGTTACACAACTTCAGCAAGGAAACCAATACAGCAGTATGAACGAGTACATTTATAATTCACCTACTGCATTATTTTCCCAAATTTTAATGTTGATGGATGAGTTTCATGTAGGGACACAAGTTTTTCAATATCATGTTGGAAAGTGCTGAGAAGGAAGGTATTACTGCCCTCATCTGCTGCTTCGTTTTCCCTCAAAGCTTATCTACTGCTCACCCTTTTCTTCCACTGCTCTCTACTGACCATTTTTCCTTCAACCTCCACCCCCTCCCCCGCCCCACATGGTCTTTTCCAGCACCCATAGGGGCGTTAACACCACTATGGGAAACACTGCTGTAAGGAATCTAGACCGTCTCTTTACTCTCTTACTTACTAGTCAGACACGCCGAGAAGAGAGGCCCTCTTCACGTTAAAACCTGTGATCAATCAATCAACCAATAAATCAAGTACCGCGTGGGGTAGGCGATCATTTCTCTCCACAATTCCCTGTCTTTAGACTTGATTATGAGATCCGCCGGTGACTTTCTTCCTAGCCACAGTGACAGCCCATCCAGTAGCTTCTCTCTCTGTCTTCCTCTGTCTCTTCTTCCTCAGTTTTTTCCAGCTGCCACAATGTGTTCCAATTTTCCTCTTCTCAGAAAATGTCCTACAAATCTCACTTGTCTGCCTCTGATCTTTGCTGTAATTTGCCTTTTAACTCCAGCCTCTCTTAAGACTTCTTCGTTGGTTTTCTTAGCTGTCCATGGTACCTTCAACATCCTTCTTATGAACCATATTTCCATGGCCTCCATTTCTCGCTGTACTCTCTTATTCATGGACCATACATCACGTCCATAAAACAAAATTGACTCGATGTAACATTTAAGTACTCGGAATCTTGTTTCCATTGATATGGATCTGTTGCACAAGATGTGTCTCATTATCTGGAATGCTGACTTGGCCTGATCACGTCTGCACTTTATTTCGTTGTGACATTTCCCATCAGCTGTTATAATTGTTCCTAAGTACTTGAATCTATCAACTTGTTTCAGTTCTGTGCCATCGATGGTAATGCTACATTTTGGTGGTATTCTTTTCTTTGAGATGACCATCACTTCAGTCTTCTTTTTGTTCAGACTGAGACCTTTACTTTTACTTTCACGAACCACGATGTCCAGAAGAACCTGTACCTCCCCTTCACTTTTAGCAATCAGAGCTATGTCGTCTGCAAATCTTAAGTTGTTAAGGTTGTACCTACCAAATGATATTCCTGGCCAGCTCTCTATATTTCTCATTATGTTTTCGCTGTACAAGGAGAAGAGATCAGGAGATAGAACATATCCATATCTCACTCCCAATTTTATGTCTTGGAATGCTCCTGTTTGGTTCTCAACCCTCATTGCTGGTGATTGCTGCCAGTATATGTTTTTGATGAGTTTCAGATCTTTCCCATCTATGTTCCAGCATTCTTATAATTTCTGTGTGTCTCATTTTATCGAATACTTTACAGTAGTCTATGAAGTATAAGTATAGGTCCGTCTTTACTTCTATTGATCTTTCCATCAATGTTCTCAATATATTTATGGCATTACTTGTGCCCTTTCCTTCGACGAAGCCACACTGTTCTTCAGCGATTTCTGGTGTTATTTTGCCCCTGACTCTTCTCATGACAATACGAAGCAGGATTTTGGTAACATGGCTCATAATACTAATGGTTCGATGGCCTTCACATTCAACTGCACCTTGTTTCTTTGGTAGGGCAATGAAAACTGATTGCAAAAGGTCTGATGGGACATAGTTACTATTATAGATGTGATACTGTGACTAAATCATAGCTGCGCAGGAACCTAATATATCCCAGATTCCTAGCCTCTGGTAACAGACTGTACCAGGGTTAGTCACATCACAGCCCGCGGGCCACATGCGGCTCTTTGATATATAATATGCAGCCAGCTGAAGAATGTTGATTGAAATCCTGTTTTTTTTCCTAAATTGTACGGCACAAGTAACATTAAAACCTAAAATTTGACGTTTTACGTATAATTATCTGCCAAGTATGTCTGACATTTTGCTCAAAACTCTGGACTAAAATCTGTCCAACTGAATAAGGAACGAATTAGAAGCCACATACGATCGTACAAATAAGCCATGTCAAAGATGGTTGCGCCAAGAGGAAAGAACCAGATATCACTGCAAGTGGGCTTTTGCCATGTCGACAGGAATCAGGATCCGATGTGACCAACAACCTCGAACAATGAAGAAGAAGAAGAAGAAGAACTGCCAGGCTATAAACCGAGAAGATAAACTCTTCTAAGAACAAAAGAAAAATCAGTGAAAGATTTCTTTATTTCATACCGTATAATTATTCTAAATAATTATGTACGAACATTAGTAAAATCATGCAAATCTTTGCCACAAAGCCTGTACTGTCCATGATACATCGCTGCTGTGCTAAATGACATTATTTCAGATTGAGCGTGGGATGACCACAAGTATAAAAACTTATGAACTCTAGTCGTGGGTCTGTCGGTGATTGTCTGTGATTAATGCACTCTTTCTCAAACTGTATTCACGTCTCTTACATCCGTGAGCTCTTTCCCTGGTTATCTACGTCTGTTACACCATCACTCTTTCATTCTGTACTCATCTGTATTCCCTGGACTCCTACCTTCATTAAAAGTAGCCTCATTCTCTCTTCTCTCTCTCTCTCTCTCTCTCTCTCCTTCTAGTGATCATCTGTCCTCAGTCTCTCCATTTCTAATTAATTACAATAAACCCCAATTTACCGCGCACATTTCCTGTACTCAACCTATCTACCCTCCATTAGTCTGTCAGGCCATTTACACGGTGTGGGTATTGGCAGAAATATCTCTTTATATCCTTGCACTGATGTCTGTGTGTACATTAACCCTAGTAAGCTCCGCCTTTAAATCAAACATCCTGCAATGGGGGAAGTCACTTTTATGAAATACCGTGTGTCTGTGAGCACGTAGTTTTTAACTTAACTAATGACAGTATTCAGGTCTCCTTACCCCATTTGCGAGAGAATCAAGATTAGCATGCCCTCATAGTTCTCGTTGTTGTTTTGTTTTAACTTTTTTTTTTTTAAACATGACTCATGTAGTTCTCTCTTTGTCTCTGTTTATCTAACATTCTAGACAGGTCCAGGAAAGAAATCTCGCGAGATCCTGGAGCTTACGTGACTGAACAACGTGGCAAGAAGCGCTTTTCTGTTTCTGTTTAGAAATTTAAAGCTCTTGAAAAAAAGGGGGGGGGGGGTGGTGGTGTTGGGGGGGGGGGGGAGGGGGGGGGGAGGAGTGGACAAATGATGAACTTTTCAAAATACGCTAACTGGTGTTAGGTCAATAAGCTTTTTGTCATTTTTCGGTGGAGTTCCTGGTAGAAGAATGGCTATCCTGAAATGAGCCTTCCAGCGTATGAAACTGGGTAACACACGAATAGTTTCGGTACAAGTGTATATAATACTAGATATATAACTATACGAAAAGCCACTGCAGTGAAGCTGTGATAACAAACTGTTAAAACTATCTAAAAACAAACCCTGGAACAACTTTCATTAATTAACGAGCACACAGTCGGTACGTTTCGGTAATCATACGAAACAAAATAAAACCAAAAAAAAAAACATACAGGACAAGGAAATAGGAAAGAAGATAAAATATAAATTCATATGAATGCAATAAAAAAAATATGAATGAAAAAAAAAATTAGAGAAAAAAAAAACCAGAAAAAGGGAGCACTTTTCTGTGACTTATAAGCAGCTGAGTCCAAGATCTTGTGTGCATGGTGGAGTGTTGTTAATGTTTAAATGAAGGCTTGAGATGTGCGGTAGGCTGATAGTAAACAGAGGGTGGAAAAAAATGGAAAAGAGAGGAAGAGGGATACATAGATAATACAGACGAGAAAAAAAGGTGGATGCAATAGATGAATGTGGTTGGGGTAGGGAGTTTGTAATCTAGCCCAGTGAGGGGATTCTAGAATATAAGTTATAGGTGAGTAAAGAGTAGATAGTAGTAGAGATATGATTGTGGGAAAAGAAAATGGTTAGTATAGCTGAACTTCGAGTTCATACTATATGGTTTCAGTATCCCATATTCCTGAATATAACGGTTCCCAAGCGCCAGGTGGCTTCTGTCATCATGAAGACATTGTTTAAGGGCTGTAGTAGAAACGGACTAGAGCTTGTCATAATTGTTATGGTTGTGCAGACAGATAATAAGCTCTATTCTTGGTTTCCATCTGGATCTGGAGGTAAGACAGCGTTATCCAATCCTATCAGATATGCCGTTTATGCGTTAGTGTTATCAGTGTTATCGCTAACGTCGTATTCTTTGTCAGTATCATCACCCACACTATCTTCGACTTCAGTGTTAGCGCCACTATGTCGTCTTCATTGTCAGTGTTATTGCCATTGTCATTTTCATTGTTAGTATCACCACCAACGCCAGCTTCATTGTCAGTTTTATCGTTAATGTCATCTTCATTGTCAGCGTTATGGCTAATGCCATCTTCATTGTCAGTGTTATGGCTAATGCCATCTTCATTGTCAGTGTTATGGCTAATGCCATCTTCAGCGTCATGGGAACGTCGGCTTCAAAAGAACAAGAAATGTTAACTGTCTTAGACAAGTGCAGAAGCAAGATATTTCAAGCTCTACCCACCTGTAAATCTCAGAGGAGCTAACAAAGTTGCTCAGAGAAATGATGAGGCAACGAGCATGTGCGAGTTCTTGGAATATTGAAGATTGAACATAGAAAGATAGTACATAACATTCTGGAGACACCGAAAACTCTTTGAAAAAGAGTCTTGTTGTTCTTTGTTATATAACAAATTGTGAACCATGAATCATTTTAATTTCCTAGACTAGCCATTTTCAGTCTATTCAGCCGGGCCTCTTTTGGTCTTTTCTTGGATGTCGTGTTCACCTGCCACCTTCTTTTGTTACGGTTCCAATAGATATATTCAGATGGGGTGTATCCATGTAAAGTAAATATATCTTAGTAATGCTTATTAGTTGCTAATTTTTTTTTCTGTGTCTTAGTGGCTTTTAAGTTAAACTGACAAAAAGACAGACTACCATTAGAGTTTGAACAGAGTTTTATACAAATTTTAACGCAATTTTAGCTTTTTGATTTGTTTCGTAATTAGAAATTCGTAATTTTAAAACGCCGTAAGTAATAAATGAATCATATCCTGGGAAGAGATGGCGGAGTGGTGGATGATAACAAAACATGTTCTTGTGTTATGGGTATTATTTAATATCTAATGTAAGGGCGCGGAAAGAGACATGATGAGTCATATACCACGGAATAATGAAAGAGTAGACTGACAGAGGGGAAAACCAGGCAACGAAGATAGCCGCCTATATTTGTTATCGGCAGCAAGTTCAGTTGTGTTGCGGAAGAAACTTCATTTGCGTAGGTGGTTCTGTGATCTCGTATGATTGGTTACAGTTTATGTTCGTGTGTTCAGCGCTGTTTCGTCATCACATCAAACGAGAACATCCTTTATAACTGCTCCGCCGCTTGCGCCAGAGACATCTCCAGGGATGAGCATGATCTGTGCGATGTGATGGGTGCAGTCACAGAGAGAGGTACGATAAGTTTAAAAGTTAATTAGAACCTTAAGACTGAGTCCGGCTGCTTCATTTTTCAGCTGAAACAAGGATATCCTAAACCATCCTACAAGCGTAAGAGCCTGAGTCAGTGACAATCCAGTCTTGACTCTAGCAAGAAAAGACGTGTCTCTGTATTCGTTGTTGTATCTAGGACAATACTGTGTCTAGGTTCTGGCTGTTTTGGTGGAGCCACTGGCTGATGTTGCTCGCAGCCGATGTTTTGATGATCGTTATTGTTCCACAAGTATTTTGGGATACGCGTGTCATCAGTCAAGGCGCAGTTGGTTGCAAGACATCGTTGATGATCTGCAAATGGATGCATCAGCAGCAGGGGATCTTGCTTACAACCGAGAGGCCTACAGGAGAGGTGTTACGGAGTCAAAATTCCGCAAAGGACATATAAATGACTGACTGACTGACTGTATCATTGATTACATCATCATAAATTTCCACTGTTAAACTCGTGTTGACTTATTGAAGATTTGTTGATTCCACACCATGCAGAAATCAAGTGCCGTGGTTGAGAATAACCTGCTGTTTTCTGTCAGAATTCATTGGTTGAGAAGAACCTGGTGTTTCCTGTCAGAATTCATTGGTTGAGAAAAACCTGGTGTTTCATATCCCAGGTGATCACGTCGTCTGTCCAAGCTGTGAGACTCCTGTGTGAGACTCCTGTGTGAGACTCCTGTGTGAGTTCCGTCAGCGATGCACATCTGAGATCATCTTCCAGTCTCACACTGAAGCATTGCACCTCGCGCGGAGAGAGACCCTTAAAACGTTCTTGTTCGAATTATGTGCCTAAATAAGAAATATATGTTTCTCCTACACGACCCAGCTAACACTATAAACCAGCTTTGACTTTGACTGATCTTTGAACAACTAAAATAGTGTTTTTTTATACTGGTGGCTGTAGAGTGCCTTGAGCGTTTTGGGAAACTTCCATGACATCATGAAATTGTTACACTTGCCTCACTTCGTTACACTGGTATGCATTATGCAACTTCATCTAATCCAGAATCACTAAAGAAGAGTTCATACACGACTTGTAACTATATATAAAAAAAAGTAACTGATCGTTCCAACTCCACAGCTGCGATACAAAGCATAAGTCAAGAATCACCTAACTCCGGACCTTACGGTAGAACTGATTTACTGATGAAACCACATTTGTTGGTGGATGTTATCAAATGGAAGTGACGTGAAAAGACGGATGGAATTCACAAATACATGAAAAAGTAACTTGACGTCGCCATGGGACGACCTTTCACACGGCAAGATGTTGAAGGACATTTTTGCTTCTACAACAGATAATACCACACACTCTCTAAAAAACCGAATTTAGAAGAGGCTGTCTTAAAAAGGACAAAGTATAACCAATACTAAGCATTCATACAAAGGGCAGACAACAATCTACATTCTACTATTTCGACATCCCAACAAAAGTAATGACTTTGATAAAAAAAAAAACTTGAGTGTCTACATTTCTGAAAACTTCTCTCTTCTTCGTCTCAACCGTTTTTTTCCCTCACGTCTGCCTGTTCGCCTCTTCCAAATTCGTTCGCTATGAGTACAAATACGTGCGAGCTTTACACCGGATTTTTCTGCTGCACACTCCCATAAGTATCCAAAATTTACTCTCTACAGGAGAAACTACTGTTTTATTTCTATCCAACTAATTATCTATCCTATTCTATTACATATTTCCTCTTCCCCAACGAAGTCAAATCTCTGACACCAAAATTTCACTAGACGTAGTGAATAATATGTAATAACTCCAAGTCCGGTTCATTTCAATAAGTCAAATTAGAGCAACCGCATTCGCATTTATTAAGCTAATACATGTGGTATCTCCACCGCATATCACAGACAACGCATGATAACACATGCCTGATAACACATGCCTCCCCGTCAACGCATGATACTACATGCTTTCTTCACGTCAACGCACGGTCCTACACATGCCTTCTTCAGGCATGAAGTCACATGCGAGAACTTGAAACAGCGCACAGCGTATTCCGCAATCATCGAACAACAAGAGCATGGAGCCCTATGCATCCGCTCCTCAGTGCATGAATCTGCATACATTTAGCCACAGTGCATGATAACAGCATGCACTGGACAGGGATAGGTAACCACTTATTCCCGAAATATTTGCCGGCGAATCTGAGCGTTCTGTTAAACCCTCAAACGACATCAAATAAAAAAAAACTGTTAAACTTCAAGTCCCAATCTGGAAGATTGTTTAGACAGCTCAGTCCACAGATAAAAGTGACAAATCTACGTCCACATCAGGGATAAAAAAAATTACAAACCTGTATTTACTCCATTTAAGTAAAGAGAATTCAGCCTTTCATCAATGTCACCATCAGTAAACATAATGTCACCATCAGTAATCTCCCTCTCTCTCTCTCTCTCTCTCTCTCTCTGAGGAGATAAAAGCAAACCAGAATGCGAAACACATAGTGGGCATCACCATCAGAGTAATAACTTGTGCATGAATCTGCAGTGGATCTCTTGGCCCTTTAGTTTGCGCCGTGAACTTGAATCGAAAATCATCTTCAGTAGGGAGATCCATCACATTATTCATACCTCACTCCCAAAATAATCAACAACATGATGATGATCTACTGGATAATATATCCATACTAACTTTAATATATCCAACTTACTGAGGAAGCTGCAGACAAAGGAAACTTTCAGTTCTAAAAAGATGCTGACTATTCGTTGTGTAGAATGTAACTCTCATTATTGAATGTAAGTCTCATTATTCAGCTACATACAACATTCTCCTCTTCAACAATTATAATCCCTCTCCACTAAGTTCCACTCCCTTCTCACTTGTTACACATATTTCAGAACCTCCTCACAGCATCACATTACAACCCCTCTACCCCAACTATAATCATCTATTTCACCTTATCCTTGCTAGATTAACATTTGATCACTTTCTCTCCCCTCCACGGTTTCCCCACCCACCACCACCAGTTACGACCCCACCTATCACACATCACAAGCCTCCATTTAAACATTCTCTACTCTCCACCATGCCCATTTCTGAACAAGCGTGGGACAAGCCACATCTTCTTACAAGTTATACCTAAGTGCTCTATTATTTCCTTTTTTTAACATATCATTCATGTGAATCTATACCTTATCTCCTCTCCCTATTTCTTCGTCATGTAAGTGTCTATATGATTAAGGCTTACGCCGAAACGTCACAACTTTGTAATCGTTAAGTAGTAAAGCTGTTTCTACATTTTTACTAGTTTATATATTTTGGTATCACATCTTTATTGCGGTGCTTCGTGTATTGTTGTATACGTATACACACTAATTATTGTCTGACTGCGTGGAAAGATTGATAGATGAGTACCATGAAGGGCAAAATGTAAGACGGGCCTCCGTGATCAGTTCTTCATCCTTCGAAAATAAGACCATAGTTCATTCATTCATTCCCTTGGTATCTCTTCCTCTATTTCTCTCTATCGACTTGTCTCTCTCCTATTTCTCTCTATCAACCTGTCTCTCCCTCTGTTTCGTTCTATCGATTTGTCTCTATTTCTCTCTATCGACCTGTCTATTTCCCTCTATTACTCTCTATCGACCTGTCTTTTTCCCTGTATTTCTCTCTATCGACATGTCTCTCCTCCTCTATTTCTCTCTATCGACCTGTTTCTCTCTCACCCTCTATTTCTCTCTATCAACCTTCTCTCTCTTTCTATTTCTCTCTATCGACCTGTCTCTCTATTTCTCTCGACCTATCTCTCTCTCTATTTCTCTCTATAAACATCTCTCTCTCTATTTCTCTAGATCGACCTCTCTCTCCCTTTATTTCTCTCTATCGATCTCTCTCTGCCTCTGTTTCTCTCTATCGATCTCTCTCTCTCCTACTATTTCTCTCTTTCGATCTGTATCTCTCCTCTATTTCTCTATATCGACCTGTCTCTCTCCCTCTATATCGACGCGTCTCTATTTTTCTCTATCGACCTGTCTCTCTCCCTCTATTTCTCTCTAATGACCTATCTCTCTCTTTTCTCCCTATCGACCTCTCTCTATTTCTCTCTATCGACCTGCCTCTCTCTCTCTCTCTATTTCTCTCTATCGACCTGCCTCTCTCTCTATTTCCCTCTTTCGACCTCTCTCTCTATTTCTCTCTATCGATCTGTCTCTCTGTCCCTATATTTCTCTATGTCAACCTGCCTCTCTCCCCCTCTATTTCTCTCTATCGACCTCTCTCTAGATATATTTTTTCCATTGATTGTCACGCACTAAACACATTTTTTTTAAAAATTACTTTCTCCGGGAGATGTGAACCTCTTCAGGCCGAGAACAGCTGTGCAACCCCATGAAAACAAAAGCTATAAACAGAACCCAGTTAATGCTTAGAATCTGTTTATCGAATGTTTCTACGATTTGTTGTTTTTTTTTAATTGAGCCAGTCCATCCTCTGTAGCATGGACACCGAGTACGTGGAGGTCCCTAGACTTAGATTAAAGAGTCCCTGTTATAATTCATTGCACTTTAAATCTCTTCACATAGCACTATAAAGCAATGCTGTGAGACAGACAGACAGAGGGATGGATGGATGGATGGATGGATGAGTGGGTGGGTGGGTGGGTGGATGGATGGATGGATGGACGGATGGGTGGGTGGGTGGATGGATGGATGGATGGATGGGTGGGTGGGTGGGTGGGTGGATGGATGGATGGATGGTGGGTGGATGGATGGATGGATGGATTGATGGATGGGTGGGTGGGTGGGTGGATGGATGGATGGATGGGTGGGTGGGTGGGTGGATGGATGGATGGGTGGGTGGGTGGGTGGGTGGATGGGTGGGTGGATGGGTGGGTGGGTGGGTGGATGGGTGGGTGGATGGATGGATGGATGGATGGATGGGTGCATGGGTGGATGTTTGGATGGATTGATGGATGGATGGATGGATATGTGGATGGATGGATGGATGGATGGATGGATGGATGGATGGGTGAGTGGATGGATGGGTGGGTGGGTGGATAGATAGATAGATAGATAGATAGATAGATAGATAGATAGATAGATAGATAGATAGATAGATAGATAGATAGATAGATAGATAGATAGATAGATAGATTCATATCCCCCTTAAAAGGAATAAGGGGATTTTTAAAAATATATATATATTCTTGTTTTTTTATCTCAGACATAAGCTCTTGCACATATCGGATCTTGGCCAGGACACAAACTGGCACACGTAGATGCTTAGGTTGAGCATGCCCGATGAAGTGTATGGAAAGCACGTCTTATCGTCTACATCGCGGAGTCGGGAATGCGGAAATAACGTTGTTAGGAATGTGTAGACAGAAGGTAATAATCAACGAGAGGTGTGTAATATTGCTGCAGGAGAGATTGTATTCCTGCAGTAGAGATTGTATTCCTGCAGTAGAGATTGTATTCCTGCAGTAGAGGACCGCATACGAGAGAGATTTTATCTTATATTCTAAAATGTATTAATGCAGTTAGTTCGGAGGAAGCATTCGTGATAAAGTGAATATATGTCATGACATAGAAGGATTTACTGGATATGGTGTTACTGCCCTTGACTATGTGACTCTAGAAGGTGATGATGTAATAGTCTCCCTTGATTTTATCTAAGATTTGCCACGTGGTGAGATGGTTTAATAAATAAAATTTTTTTAGAAAATCACATTCGAAACAGCTTCATGATTCCTGTTGATATAAAGTTGACAGGAATCAGGCAATACATCTCACGAAGCATGGATGAAACAGTTGTACACACAACGATGTGTCGTTGGTTTAATGATGGAACATGATGATGATGAATTTCAGAATGATGGTTGATGTTTTCCAGACACATACAAAACTGCTGGTGGGGACAAACAGAAAACAAATACCACTGGCAGGGAATACATTGGCCAGCTGGACTGATCAGACTCGTAGTAAACATTCAGAGACACGGCTGTTTCTTCATCTCATCGAACCTCATATACAACAACTCAAAGATAAACAGCACTTCATTCTCACAACGTCAGACGCAAAAATCATTCTTTCTCATCCTTTATCAACAGCATTAGTTCCATGGGGAATATGTGCTTTTTACACCAGGGGAAATTGCCCCATAAGCCCTAGTATATAAACAAAACAAGCACGGGCGTTACTTTAAACGACAATGAAAGAGAGCAAATCTTCATCTCTCTCTCTCTATATATATATATATATATATATATGTGTGTATGTATTATATATGTATGTATGTTGTTTGTTTGTTTGTATATATGTATGTATGTATGTTCCAACATCACTCTGGAACGCATGGAGCAATTTCAACCACACTTGGTACACATACGAATTACAATCTGGAAATGTATAATGTGTGGGGGGGGGGGGGAGGTAATACTCCCCTATCTCCCCTAGGCGTTGGGGTATAAAGGGGGTGATTTACTTTTCACTAAATTGAAGGAGGAACAAAAGAATGGTCTAAGGAAGATAATAGTGAAATAGAGCGGCGTTGGCCTAAGAGCAGCATTTTTTACCTCCTATGGCAAATCCGAATAATTTTGATGGTGTACACAATACTGATGGTATCTGTTTTAATTATATTTGTAAAAATAAATTTTAACTTTGCTCTTTTCCTTGTGTTTACATTAGCTTTTTATTGTGTTCTGTAGTAGATTTCATTGCTCAGTGACAGTGTGGCGTTTTCTTATTTTTTTCAAATTAGCTTTTCGAATCAGGGAGAGAGAGAGAGTGAGAAAGGGATGGAGAGGGAGAGAGAGAGAGGGAGAGAAAGGGATAGCGAAAGTGAAAGAGAGGGAGAGAGAGGGAGAGAGAGGTAGGGAGAGAGATTGAGACAAGGAGAGAGCGGGAGAAAGAGTGAGAGGAAGGGCAAGAGAAGTGGAGAGAGGGAGAGAGTGAAAGGGACAGAGAGGAAGAGAGATAGATTTGAGATCCCAATGTTTCTCCTACGGACACCTTTATGTTACTTGCTCAGGGGAGAGAGAGGGAGAGAGAGATTGAGAAAGAGGAAGAGAGAGGGAAAGAGAGATAGGGAGAGCGAAAAAGAGGGCAAGGGAAAGAGAGGGCGAGAGAGAAGGGAGAGATAGAGAGAGAGGGACAGAGAGAGAGAGAGCGGGAGAGAGATAGATTTGAGATCGCCATGTTTCTCCTACAGGCAACTTTATGTTGATTACTCAAGGGTGATTACCCAAGAATATTCTCGCTCCTGGAGATGAAAATAAAATGGTTGTTTATAATCAAGTTTTGAGTTAAATTAATATTATAGTGAATTTGTAACAGACTTTACTTCATAATTTATATACTGTACATATACTTTTAAATACATGTAAACAAAATTACTTCGATATTACACTATAGATAGAATTTATTACTTTTCCTGTCTACTAGACGATTGGGATAAATAAATATCCGGGCAACGCCGGGTGATAGCTAGTAATCCACATTCTGTTACCTTTGTGGTCGGCATCGCTCCTGACTGTATTTTTCTTTCTTAACTCCAAATGTAGGCTATGTATCCACTTCCACAGCTGTGTAACTGTGGCGCTTTGACCAGATTCCAGTTATGGAACTTCTTTATGAGATATGAATGCACTGCTCATTTCCCATCTAAGACGTTCAATGGGAGAGTGATGGAAGTGAAATTGAAGAAATCCTGGCTCGATGCTGAAGATGATACATCATTAACGATGGTTTTCAGAGAAAAGATGAATTTTCCGAAGAGACGCTGCTGGCATCGCTGTCAAGTCAACCAGGGTTGATCGATAAACCCTGGTCTTGATTCTGTTTGTGGCAGACTGTCACGTTATCACAGCTGCCAGGCGGGAGAGACTTGAGGTTGTCCCCACTGTCTCAGCTCTGTACTGGGTCTTCGGGACACGATACTGTCACCCACTCCTTGTTCTGATTCATGTTTCAAGATTGTCACTGAGCGACTGCAGAGAATGTAAGTTCTGATTCATGTTTCAAGATTGTCACTGAGCGACTGCAGAGAATGTAAGTTCTGATTCATGTTTCAAGATTGTCACTGAGCGACTGCAGAGAATGTAAGTTCTGATTCATGTTTCAAGATTATCACTGAGCGACAGCAGAGAATGTAAGTTCTGATTCATGTTTCAAGATTATCACTGAGCGACTGCAGAGAATGTAAGTTCTGATTCATGTTTCAAGATTATCACTGAGCGACAGCAGAGAATGTAAGTTCTGATTCATGTTTCAAGATTATCACTGAGCGACAGCAGAGAATGTAAGTTCCTAATTCTTGCTCGTGTTCTATTTCCATGAAACTGCGAAATCATGCTCTTCGCAGCAGTTACATTGACGGTGCTGAAACACAACGGAGTGTAGAATTGAGAGTCGGTGTCAGTCAGTCATTTGCATGTCCCCTGCGGAACTTTGCTTCCCTAAAAAGCTCTCCTGTAGGTCTCTCGGTTGTAAGCAACATGCCCTGCTGCTGATGCATCCACTTGCAGATTATCAACAATGTCTTGCAGCCATCTTCGTCTTGGTCTTCCTCTCTTTCTTTTTCCTCATTATGTACCCTTCCAAGACCGTCATCTCTAAATTCTCATGACGTTTAATGTGTCCAAAATATTTAAGTTTTCTCTGTTTAATCAACCCTCTTCAGTATTACTTTCTTGTAATGTGGATATTTGGTTAGCGGGGTAGGGGTATCCCCTATCAAAGGAGAAGTAAGACGCCTCCTTAACTCCGTCAAACTACGGGACACCCTTGGGCAAGGTGGAGTACCCGTATAGCCCCTCGATCAGGGTAACGTGAAGCCATGGGAGCAGGTGGTGGATGGAATGTGAGAGCAGCGGACAGATAATGTTGGTTATGGTCACCATTCTATGATGGTAGGCAAATGATCTCAATGAAGGGACAATGGCTACGATCAATGACTAGTACAGTCACTGCCCGGAAGGAAAGCAAAACTACCTTCTGGAAATATACCAAGAAACCCAAACAGCAACATGAAAGGTCAGGTAGGAAAAATAACTGGTGGCGAGTCCTCTAGGCCAGATAGATCTAATTTTAACACTGAGGAAGAGTGAGACAGAGGTCAGTACTAGTAATTGTGATGACGGACAAAATCCTGACGGTGTTACTAAGGAAAACCCCTGCATCAAACTAAAAAGAAAAATAAGAACATGGAATGTGAGAAGTATGTATGAGGGAAAGTATCAAATAATAAGTGATGAGATGAAAAGATCTGGGATGCACATTTTGAGAATCTGTGAACATCGATGGAAAGGATCAGGGCACTTCAAGAGCGAGAATGATAATATCTTTATATACTCTGGTGGAGAATTAGGAGAAAAGAATGGAGTGGCTTTTTAATTGGACAAATCAACATCAAAAGCATTACTAGGTTACAATCCAGTAAGTGATAGAATCCTCACTATCAGACTGAAGGGCTGTCCTAGAAATGTAACAATCATCCAGATATATGCACCTACATCAGCAGCAGAAGAAGAGGAAGATTTTATAACACACTGCACAAGACAATAGGCCAGGTACAGAAAAATGATATTGTATTAATAATGGGGGATTTTAATGCAAAGACTTGTACAGAAAGAGCAGAAGATGAGGGACATGTTGTAGGGAAATTTAGCATAGGACATAGAAATGAGGCAGGTGACAATCTAATGGCGTTTTGCATGGAAAATGAGCTAATGATCGTTAATACACTTTTTAAACAACATCCAAGAAGACTTTACACATGGACATCACATGATGGGAAAATCAAGAATCAAATAGGTTACATTTTAATGCAAAGAAGGTGGAGATCAAGTATAACATCAGCAAAAACTTTACCAGGTGCTAATTGCGACACGGACCATGAGTTATTAATAGCAGACATGAAGATAAAGATAAAAAAGACAGTTACAGGATCAAGACCACTCCCCTTTGATCTTACCTTACAAAAATACCAGAGCAATACGGTGTATAAGTGAAAAATCGTTTCGAAATCCTGATGGATGTACAGGAGGAGATGAAACCAGATAAATTGGCTACGCATGCCAGAGATATCTTAACAACAAAAGCTAAAAACATGGTTCCAGTAAAGAAAACACAAAAGAATGGATGGATTACAGCAGGCACACTAGAACTGATAAAACAACGTAGAGAAATGAAGACGCATGGAAGGTGACAAACAACAACTAAGAGGAATTTAAATCTTTAACAAAAGAAGTGCGAAGAAACATAAGAAAATACACACAAAAAATACATACAAGATTGTTGTGAAAGAATAGAAGGACATCAGAAGTGTGGAAGAGACAGTGAAAAGTTTAAAGAAATGAAGACATTGACGAGAAATGTCACACCTAAGCTAAATATAATTTGTGACGAGACGGGAAATAACTTGACAGAGACAAATTTTAGAAAGATGGAAGGAATATTGCAGAGGAATATATGAAACAACTGACTGTGAAAGCAGAAATCAACAGTGTGAATTATTAATGGAGGAGAAAGAACCCGAACCGACAATAGTAGATGTTTTATGGGCAATAAAGAATCTGAAAAATGGTAATCACCAGGATGTGATGAGATAACAGCTGAATTTATTAAAGCAGGAGGAAAGGAATGTGCAACAATCTATCATGCACTATGTAAAAAGATTTGGTATTCTGGTATTTGCCCAAAAGAATGGAAAATAACTGTATACAAACCGCTGCCAAAAAAGGGTAACCTGAAATTATGCACAAACTACAGAACTGTTGCCCTGATTAGTCATGCCAGTACAATTCTGTTTAAAATCATCATGTGTAGACTTTGTAAGAAAATAGAAGAAGAAGTCAATATGGTCCAAGCTGGTTTCAGGCAAGGAAGAGGATCAAGAGATCATGTATTATTGAGAAATAATGGGAACAATGGGATTTCCAACACATTTGATACAATTAACATCACTGCTGTATCTAGACCAACAAGCAGCAGTAAGAATAAATGGTGAAACATCAACTTGGTTTGACATAAAACAAGGGGTCCGTCAGGGGTGCATATTGTCACCTTACTTATTTAACTTGTATACTGAAAATATAATAAGGAATGTGAGAGAAGTTGTAGACAAAGAATATCACAATGCATTAGACTTTGTAGGTTATGAAATACCAGAGATTAGATATGCTGATGACACAGTGTTACTGTCCACAACACAAAAAGGAATGGAAAAACTAATTATGCCAGTCCGTAAGAATAGCGAAGAGCAAAACCTCTGTCTTAATGCGAAGAAAACTAAATTGATGATATCTGACAAAATTAACAAGGCAGGTGAAATATTATGTCAGTGAGGAAAAACTGGAAGAGGTGGAGAGTTTTTAATATCTTGGATATGCTAAATAATAACGGAGATACAACGATGGATATTAAAAGGAGGACATCTATCGCTCTTCAAAAAGTGCAATTAAAGAATCTGTGGAGAGGAACTGACAGAACTACAAAAATAATTGTTCTTTTTATGGCCATGACATTTGAAGAAATCTTCTGTAGAATTTACATTCAAATGCATTTATGTGTTTCTCAGCTGTTTTGTTAAGAGTCCAGGTCTCACGGGCATATGTTGTGATAGGAAAGATGCATGCCCTTAAAAATCTTATTTTTGTAGTTCTGTCAGTTCCTCTCCACAGATTCTTTAATTGCACTTTTTGAAGAGCGATAAATGTCCTCCTTTTAATATATATCATTGTATCTCCGTTATTATTTAGTATATCCAAGATATTCAAAACTCTCCACCTCTTCCAGTTTTTCCTCACTGACATAATATTTCACCTGCCTTGTTAATGTTGTCAGATATCATCAATTTAGTTTTCTTCGCATTAAGATAGAGGTTGTGCTCTTCACTCTTCTTACAGACTCGCATACTTAGTTTTTCCATTCCTTTTTGTGTTGTGGGCAGTAACACTGTGTCATCAGCATATCTAATCTCTGGTATTTCATAACCTCCAATGTCTAATGCATTGTGATATTCTTTGTCTACAACTTCTCTCACATTCCTTATTATATTTTCAGTATACAAGTTAAATAAGTAAGGTGACAATATGCACCCCTGACGGACCCCGTGTTTTATGTCAAACCAAGTTTTTGTTTCACCATTTATTCTTACTGCTGCTTGTTGGTCTAGATACAGCAGTGATGTTAATTGTATCAAATGTGTTGGAAATCCCATTGTTCCCATTATTTCTCAAAGTTTCTGGTGTTGTACACGTCAAAAGCCTTTTGAATTGTCTATATAAGATACATATTGATTCATATTATATTTCCTGCATTTCTCTATTATTAATCTTATATTGAATACATGATCTCTTGATCCTCTTCCTTGCCTGAAACCAGCTTGGATCATATTGACTTCTTCTATTTTCTTACAAAGTCTACCCATGATGATTTTAAATAGAATTTTACTGGCATGACTAATCAGGGCAACAGTTCTGTAGTTTGTGCATAATTTCAGGTTACCCTTTTTTTGGCAGCGGTTTGTATACAGTTATTTTCCATTCTTTTGGGCAAATACCAGAATACCAAATCTTTTTACATAGTGCATGATAGATTGTTGCACATTCCTTTCCTCCTGCTTTAATAAGTTCAGCTGTTATCTCATCACATCCTGGTGATTTACCATTTTTCAGATTCTTTATTGCCCATAAAACATCTACTATTGTCGGTTCGGGTTCTTTCTCCTCCATTAATAATTCACACTGTTGATTTCTGCTTTCACAGTCAGTTGTTTCATATATTCCTCTGCAATATTCCTTCCATCTTTCTAGAATTTGTCTCTGTCAAGTTATTCCCCGTCTCATCACAAATTACATTTAGCTTAGGTGTGACATTTCTCGTCAATGTCTTCATTTCTTTAAACATTTCACTATCTCTTCCACACTTCTGATGTCCTTCTATTCTTTCACAACAATCTTGTATGTATTTTTGTGTGTGTATTTTCTTATGTTTCAACAGAGATGCACTGTGGAAAATCCTAAGATGGCATGGCCTCCCCCATAAAATAGTTAATGTAATCAAAGCCCTATACGAGGGTTTTCAGTGCAAAGTTATCTGTGGAGAACATACCTCCAGCAGCTTTAGGGTACAAACAGGAGTGAAACAGGGATGTGTACTATCACCAACATTATTTATCTTGGCAGTAGACTGGTTAATGAAGGAGGCAACATCAGACAAACGCAGAGGATTACAATGGACCCTTGACACAGTGCTGGAGGACCTTGACTTTGCGGACGATATTTGTCTATTATCAAGCAGTCACAAAGATATGCAAGATAAAATAAACAAGCTAACTCAGAATGCAAACAACATAGGACTAAAGATCAACGTAGGAAAGACAAAGTTAATGAAGCAAAATGTGAACAACAGAAATGTACTCAGAGTAGATAACAAGTTAGTGGAGGAGGTCAACGAATTTGTATACCTTGGCAGCAGAGTAGTAGAAAATGGAGACAGCACAGAGGACATCAACAGCAGACTTACTAGAGCAAACCAGGCTTTTGCAATGCTGCAGAATATATGGAAATCCAAAAAACTAAGCATAAATATGAAAATCAGGATATTTAAGAATAATGTTCTAAGTGTACTACTCTATGGAAGCGAATGCTGGAAAATCACCAAAACCATAGAAAACAAGTTGAATTCTTTCCAGACTGAATGTTTACGAAGAATTAGAAAAATATTTTGGCCAAACACTATAAGAAATAACATCTTATTAGCAGAAATGCAAATGAAACCACTGACAACAATTATTGAGGAAAGACGCTGGCGATGGTTGAGACATGTGCTCTGAATGACTGACAACTCACTACCAAAAATAGCACTAAGATGGACACCACAGGGGAACAGAAGTAAGGGTAGACCAAAAGAGACATGGAGAAGAACAACAGAAAGGATGTTGAGCAATAGAGGGCTCACCTGGGCAAGAGCAGAAAAAAAGGCGAAGGACAGGCATTTGTGGAAAACCCTTGCGGAAGCCCCATGTGCACTGGGCACTTAAGGTTCAGAGAGAGAGATTTTCTTATGTTTCTTCGCACTTCTTTTGTTAAAGATTTAAATTCCTCTTAGTTGTTGTTTGTCACCTTCCATGCATCTTCATTTCTCTACGTTGTTTTATCAGTTCTAGTGTGCCTGCTGTAATCCATGCATTCTTTTGTGTTTTCTTTACTGGAACCATGTCTTTCGCTGTTGTTGTTAAGATATCTCTGGCCTGCGTAGCCAGTTCATCTGATGTCATCTAATTTTTCCCAGGTAATTCTCTTGTGATTTTTATTTCTCTCACGTCTAAAAGTGCTTTGTCCACGATGTTTTCGAGGTCTAGTCCTAGAAAAATGTGTAGTCTTAGCTTTACTGTACAAAGCCTCATAGTTTCCTATTCGTAAAAAATTGTTAGAATGTACGACACAGATGTAGCAACAGATGAGACTTGGACCAAGGGGAGTAACCGCAATTATAGAAAAATTCACATTTAACATACTGAATTTCCCCCCTTTGATTGATGACGGATAAAAAAATCCAACGTGTTACAAGTTTGTCCTGCGGATTCCACTGCATGCTTAAATGAAAAGTAAAAGTAAGAATTAACATTACAGAGTGTTTACATATATCTCTATCTCTGATCTATTAAAACCAGTTTTACCTCAGTTCTGAACTGATCTATCTCTATTACACAATATCCATAACGGTGAACTAATAGCCCTTGTGTAGATTTATTATTACTAGCGAACAATTATAACAGTGCAGGGATTTTTTTTTGAAGATGGAAAGTTCGATAAGTCATTTTGGAATTGAAAAGTTGGAAAAAACAAAGTTATGTCCCGCAGAACTGGTAACTAATTGTTTAGTTTTCATTCCCCCTTCATGTGCTTGTATATCACGGACTGAACAATGGAGCTCGGAGAATGAGAGACTGATCAGATGATCAAGAAAGCTAAAGTTAGACTTTTGGTACTCAGTCTGTCTTAGTTTTATCGGGGTAGGGTGGAGGTTTTTGTAATGTTGTATAGGGAACTTAGATTGTTGTAGAAATCTGTTGGCGTTGAAGTCCTGTGAATGCCTGGAATATTATATGTTGTCTTGACTTGGAGTACCGTCATGTCAGGATCATTGGATTGTTATTGCCACTGCATTTTTTCCAGTCTCTGTCATCGCCATTATCATCCCATTCACAAATAAAGCCATTATAACTAACCTTTCTGCTACTGTGCTGTTTGCCACTGCGAAACTGTCCGTTCCTTGGAAGCTAGTCTGTGAGCTTGTAGTAAACAGACAAGGAAGACAGACGACGGAAGAGATGGAGCTCAACTGTTTTGAAAGCGTGAAACCTCGACTGTATATTGTCAGTACACCAGATAGTCAGTCATTTGCATGTCCCTTGTGGAACTTTGCCTCCCTAATACCCCTCCTGTAGGCCTCTCGGTTGTAAGATGCTCTGCTGTTGATGCATCCATTTGCAGATTATCAACGATGTCTTGCAGCCATCTTCTCCTTGGTTTACTGTCTACACTAGATAGTACTAAGCAGACAATACAAAGTAAGTAAAACTCAGAGTCAGTAAGAATAATAGGATTACCTGTAGAGTGAGTAAAATCAGGCAATAGGAGAGTAGAGAGAACGTACATTTTCCCGCGTAAAAAGAGATTATTCTTATTTACAATATCTCTCTCTCAGGTATGTCATCTTCTGGAGTTCACTAAAACACTCCTTTAGATAAGTCTAATGTTTTTCTTACCTGATGAAGATAAGAATGCTGTACTTCACCCTCCTCCTGCAGATTGACGTGGATTTTGTCTAGTTATAGACTGATTAGTTTGCCTTATGATAAGCTGGTGTAGTTTATCTGCGGCTAGGCACATGAGACTAGGCTTTGTTGCAGACAGGTAGATGTAGGTCTGATACAGCAAACAGGTGAGCTAAAACCTACTTTCAGACGGATGCATCTCACATTTATTAAAGTAGGTCATTCAAAGTTTTATTATAGACAGATTACACAGACAGGTGAGCCACATCTTTATTACAGACAGATGAGTCAGTTTTATTACAGAAATATTCAATCATAGCTTTATTACAGACAGGTGAGCCACATCTTTATTACAGATAGATGAGCCACAATTTTATTACTGACAGGCGAGCCACAATTTTATTTCACACAAGTGAGCCATAATTTTATTATAAAAAAAGTTGAGCCACAATTTTATTACAGACAGGTGAGCCACAATTTTATTTCAAACATGTGAGCCACAATTTTATTTCACACAGGTGAGCCACAACTTTATTATAAAAAGGTGAGCCACAAATCTTATTGTGCACAGATGAGTCACACTTTTATTACAAGCATTTGAGTCACTTTTATTAAAGACAGGCGAGCCACACTTTTATTACAGACAGGCGAGCCACACTTTTATTACACACAGGCGAGCCACATTTTTATTATAGACAGGCCAGCCACACTTTTATTACAGACAGGCGAGCCACACTTTTATTACAGACAGGCGAGCCACATTTTTATTACAGACAGGCGAGCCACATTTTTATTACAGACAGGCGAGTCACAGTTTTATTATAGACAGGCGAGTCAATTTTTATTACAGACAGGTGAGCCACACTTTTATTACAAACAGGCGAGCCACATTTTTATTACAGACAGGCGAGTCACACTTTTATTACAGACAGGCGAGCCACATTTTTATTACAGACAGGCGAGTCACAGTTTTATTACAGACAAGCGAGTCACACTTTTATTACAGACATGTGAGCCATAATTTTATTACAAACAGGCGAGCCACATTTTTATTACAGACAGGCGAGCCACACTTTTATTATAGACAGGCGAGTCACACTTTTATTACAGACAAGCGAGTCACACTTTTATTACAGACAGGCGAGTCACACTTTTATTACAGACAGGCGAGTCACACTTTTATTATAGACAAGCGAGTCACACTTTTATTACAGACAGGCGAGCCACATTTATATTACAGACAGGCGAGCTACATTTTTATTACAGACAGGCGAGTCACACTTTTATTACAGACAGGCGAGCCACATTTTTATTACAGACAGGCGAGCCACATTTTTATTACCGACAGGCGAGCCACATTTTTATTACAAGCTGTTGAGTCACTTTTATTACAGACAGGCGAGCCACATTTTTATTACAGACAGGCGAGCCACATTTTTATTACAGACAGGCGAGCCACATTTTTATTACAGACAGGCGAGCCACATTTTTATTACAGACAGGCGAGCCACATTTTTATTACAGACAGGCGAGTCACACTTTTATTACAGACAGGCGAGCCACATTTTTATTACAGAGAGGCGAGCCACATTTTTATTACAGACAGGCGAGCCACATTTTTATTGCAAGCTGTTGAGTCACTTTTATTACAGACAGGCGAGTCACAGTTTTATTACAGACAGGCGAGCCACACTTTTATTACAAACAGGCGAGCCACATTTTTATTACAGACATGCGAGCCACATTTTTATTACAGACAGGCGAGTCACACTTTTATTACAGACAGGCGAGCCACATTTTTATTACAGACAGGCGAGCCACATTTTTATTACAGACAGGCGAGCCACATTTTTGTTACAGACAGGCGAGCCACATTTTTATTACAGACAGGCGAGTCACACTTTTATTACAGACAGGCGAGTCACACTTTTATTACAGACAGGCGAGTCACACTTTTATTATAGACAAGCGAGTCACACTTTTATTACAGACAGGCGAGCCACATTTATATTACAGACAGGCGAGCTACATTTTTATTACAGACAGGCGAGTCACACTTTTATTACAGACAGGCGAGCCACATTTTTATTACAGACAGGCGAGCCACATTTTTATTACCGACAGGCGAGCCACATTTTTATTACAAGCTGTTGAGTCACTTTTATTACAGACAGGCGAGCCACATTTTTATTACAGACAGGCGAGCCACATTTTTATTACAGACAGGCGAGCCACATTTTTATTACAGACAGGCGAGCCACATTTTTATTACAGACAGGCGAGCCACATTTTTATTACAGACAGGCGAGTCACACTTTTATTACAGACAGGCGAGCCACATTTTTATTACAGAGAGGCGAGCCACATTTTTATTACAGACAGGCGAGCCACATTTTTATTGCAAGCTGTTGAGTCACTTTTATTACAGACAGGCGAGTCACAGTTTTATTACAGACAGGCGAGCCACACTTTTATTACAAACAGGCGAGCCACATTTTTATTACAGACATGCGAGCCACATTTTTATTACAGACAGGCGAGTCACACTTTTATTACAGACAGGCGAGCCACATTTTTATTACAGACAGGCGAGCCACATTTTTATTACAGACAGGCGAGCCACATTTTTGTTACAGACAGGCGAGCCACATTTTTATTACAGACAGGCGAGCCACATTTTTATTACAGACAGGCGAGCCACATTTTTATTACAGACAGGCGAGTCACACTTTTATTACAGACAGGCGAGCCACATTTTTATTACAGACAGGCGAGCCACATTTTTATTACAGACAGGCGAGCCACATTTTTATTACAGACAGGCGAGTCACACTTTTATTACAGACAGGCGAGTCACATTTTTATTTCAGATAGGCGAGTCACATTTTTATTACAGACAGGCGAGTCACATTTTTATTACAGACAGGTGAGCCACAACTTTATTATAAAAAAAAGGTGAGCCACAATTTTATTGTGAACAGAGGAGCCAAAATTTTATTACAAGCAGGTGAGTCACAGCTTTATTACAGGTAAATCAAAGTTTTATTAGAAACAGTTCAGCGAAAGCTTGATTACAGATTTCATAAGAGGAGATTAGGAACAAAAAAAAAAGCCTTATCCGACACAGGTGAACATCAGTTTACAGTTGAAAGCACGTGACTGCTGAAGGCTGATGTGCCTTTATTCGATAATATACTTCAGTTACTTAATCCCAACGATTGTTATTTTTAATAGGGGAGGTAAACAAAAAAAAGTAACCTATATCTAGGGACATAACCACCGAAAAATATAGACCCGAGGGCAAGCAAAAAAAAATTTTTCATTTGTATTTAATGGTTACGTCCCTTGTTATGTGGTTCCTGTAGACTCGCTGTAGTATTTTCACCCCGATTTCTTTTCAACATATGCGAGTTCTTTATGGTTGGGACGGATACCCCCAAGGTTATCTGTTTATATCTTTCATCAGTTCATAGCTGTTTGTAACTATGTATCTTGTTGCTCCTCCTCTTGCAAGATGAGATTCTCCCACAAATAGTTGCATAGTTTTCTCTCATGTAGTAAATCTAGTAGATGGGAAGATAACATATGAGAGTAGAGGGCTGACAGCCTGGCTGAGTGTACCATCAAGCTATGGGAGAAAAGATGATGGAAATTTATTACGGCAAATCTTCGTGCGGGAAAACGGATGATGATGATGATGATGATGATGATATTAAATCTGGGACCTTTCTTTTACGTTTTATAAATTTGTAAACTGAATCACGAGGAAAAAAATGGAATTTCAAAATTCACTCCTTCGAATGAGGAGGCATTCCATCACCGCCTAGGCTGCTCCTGCGCCCTCAGTACTACTGGTTAGCCAGTTATTCATGCCTTCCTTCACCAAGAAGCTTGACCCCCCCCCCCCCCCCACAGCTATGGCCACAGGGAGGTTTCGTTGGAGGACAAACTTTGTTGTGGCAAGCATGACTTCCAAGACTGCACAAGTTGTTCAGGCAATAAAATGCCTGAGGTCAGAACCACGAAACGCAGAAGAAGATGGAAGTTAATAGTTCAAACTCTACGCCAGGCATTAAAACAATGTACACTTTCCCACACCTGTTTTCTGGCTGTTTATCTGAGCTGGATAATGGAAGAGCTGTTTTGACAGAGAACGTTGTTCGAGCGTCACAACAGACTGCCATGTTAGCTGTTGTTTTATAATCTGCCATAAACAGACGGTGAATGTTTATATTACATTAAGCTTTGGGAAATTGGTTGTTTTATATCAGCCCCACGTGTCCTTTGGGAACCGAAATGGTTATGATTGAAGAATTGTTTTTGGCTCAAACTGGAAACGACGCAGTTGGTCCTTTGTATTACTTCGAGTGAACCTGGTATATTGGACACGCACTGGTTAAAAGGATGGACTCACTCTGGTTAAAATGATAGACTAACTGCGGTTACAAGTATAGACTCACTATGGTTAAAAGGATAGACTCACTCTAGTTAAAGGGATAGATTCACTCTGGGCTCAAAGGATAGACACACTCTGGTCAAAAGGATAGACTCACTCTGATTAAAAGGATAGATTCACTCTGGGCTCAAAGGATAGACACACTCTGGTTAAAAGGATAGACTCACTCTGATTAAAAGGATAGAGTCACTCTGGTTAAAAGGATAGATTCACTCTGGGCTCAAAGGATAGACACACTCTGGTCAAAAGGATAAACTCACTCTGATTAAAAGGATAGACTCGCTCTGGGCTCAAAGGATAGACACACTCTGGTTAAAAGGATATACCCACTGTGGTTAAAAGGATAGACTCACTCTGGTTACAAGAATAGGCACACTCTGGATCACTCTGGGCTCAAAGGATATACTCACTCTGGGCTCAAAGGATATACTCACTCTGGGCTCAAAGGATAGACTCACTCTGGGCTCAAAGGCGTAAACCTCTCCCTATCCGAAACACTGTCTGTCCTTCAACTACGCCAGGTCATCCGCTGAAAGCAATGTGGAAAAGTATAAAGTTTTATAAAGAAAGCCTGTTTCTCTTTCAGTTTTCTTCGATTTTTTTTTCAATTTTTATTTTTTCTTTCTCTCTTAACTTTCTTTCTCTCACTAATTTTTCTTTTTCTTTCTTTCTCTCTCTCTCTCTCTCTCTCTCTCTCTCTCTCTCTCTCTTTCCCTGTGTGTTTGTTTGTTTGTTTGTTTGTTTGTTTTAATTAGTATGTAAAAACTCTCAATGTTAATACTTTTCGTCCTAACCTGTGTTTGGTTTCTTTGTTTCCATAAGTTTATGTTACCATATTTCTGCCTTTCACGATTTATTCTACCTTTCCTCTTTGTTGATCATGCTGTCTAAACTTGGATGTTTCTAAATACTGACTAATACTCTTCTCACATTCCCTACATATTGGTGTTTATATCTACTGACTGATCTTCTACGCTCTTTGCTTTTCGATGTTTCTGACAAGTGAATATTATTCTTCTCATGTTGTTCACACACCGATTTTTGAAAATATTGCCTATTACTCTTCTCATATTGTTTACACTTCAGTGTTTCTAACTATTGACTCTACTCACGTTGTTTGTGCATGGATGTTTCTATTACCTATTTCTTTTTCATAATGTTTACACTTTGATGTTTCTAACTATTGCCTATTACTCGTCTCACGTTATTTATAAATCTGTTTTATTTTTAACTATTGCCTGTTGCTCTTCTCTAGTTGTTTATATTTCTGTTTTTCTAACTATTGCCATTACTCTTCAGATATAAGAGATAATGACTGCAGTAAAACTGGTTATAGTAATACAGGTAGATAGAGATGTAAACTAGACCTCTACATTGACCACACCCTTGGTTCTAAGGACTGTTACAGCCGGAGGTGGGGTGGAGGATACGCTCTCCACTGCAAGTAAATGTCTCCACGACGTGCGTCTCAAATAGCCTCTGACAGTCAAGTCCAGCTCCTGGCCTTCTCGTGGCGGAATTGCTCAAACTAACAGGAGAACGGGCGAAGGCGAATATCTGGGGCCTGAAAACCAAACGCTTCGGGTAGATGAGAGTCTTGTTTGGTAACTCATCGGAGAGAAGGAAAACTCTTATATAAAACCCGCTGCTGGCGAGATTCTTCAGCTGTCGGGCGTGGAGTGAGGCTCCTTCCGGCCAGTGAAGAAAGGTGAGAATGGGGTTGTCGCGCTGCGCCACTGTGGAAAAGGTGAAAGAAAGGATTAAGTAAAGTAATTAATAGTCTCGAGGTCAAGACTGCTCAAATCAGCGCAACTCTGATCTGGAGGTCGGCCACGTCCTATGTGTACCCATACCGGACAGATTGCCTGAACCGGCTTAACCCAGGGGTTAAACTAAGACACTGCTGGAGAAATTTTTCGTCTGCCGCGTGTGGGGTGAAATTCCTCCCGGCCAATGAAGAAAATGCGATTAGGGTTGCCGAGCCGCGCCGCTGTGAAAGGGTGATGGAAAGGATAAAGTGAAATTTAATCGGTATGTCTAGTAGTCTTGCGACGAGAGCTACTCATACCACGGCACCTCTGCTCTAGAGGCCGGCCACGTCCGATATACCCCCACACTTGTGAAATATGCCTAAACCGGCTTAAAACAGGGGTGACACTTGATGATTGCTCATGTCATGGTACTTCCGCTCTAGAGGTCGAACACGTCCTAAACGCGCCCATACTGGGATAATACGCCTAAACCGGCTTAACCCAGAAGTGAAACCTATTATTGACGAGGATTCGTCCTCTTGGACACAAGCTCCGTCCTAGTCACAACTAGGAAGGGTAGCGGCCACGGCCATAAAGCGCTGAATCGGAGACGCTGGACCATTGCAGTCTAAGTAGGCAACCACCTCTCACCCGACTGGGATATATGCGTATCCTAATCACGCTGAGGTTTTCCGGTGAGAAAGTCAAACGCTGGACTAGATGGGCAACCACCTCTCACCTTGCAGGGATATACTGAAATCCAAAACATGGTAAGGTTTTCCGGTGAGAAAGTCCAACTCTAGATTAAACTGGTGCAACGAAAACCACAGTGTCAAGCAATACCGCTTCTGCGACCCACCGAGAATACAGGCCCAAGCCAAGCCCCGCGATACTCTGAATCTCATGTGGTCCTCTCTGGGATCTCTTGTGGCCCTCTCTGGGATCACAGGAGGACCACAGGACCAATAAAGGACCACAGGACCAATAAAGGACCACAGGAGTAAATTCAGTAGGATCACGGGGCGATCTTGGTGGTAGAAAGTAACAAAGAAGAAGAAGAAGAAGAAAAAGAAGAAGAAGAAGAAAAAGAAGAAGAAGAAGAAAAAGAAGAAGAAGAAGAAGAAGAAAAAGAAGAAGAAGAGGAAGAAGATCACACCCTTCAAAATCTACAAACTTCGTCTTCCCTGTATAGGACACTTTAGCCTGACCCCCGGGGAGCAACGCGCACTTTCGCAACTCCAGCGCAGACGAGACATCGTGATCAAGAGTGTAAACAAGGGAAGGGCCATTGTTTGTTGGAAGAAAAAATTGTACATCCAAGAGGCCATCAGCCAGTTAAGCAACACAAAATTCTATGCCTCTCGCCCTCAAGATACGACTCTGGCCAACAATGTCCAGGTTCGTGGCACGATCAAAGAACTCATCCATGAGACTGATCTTTCACCCTCTGCTACACATCCCTGGCAGCTGTTTAGGGAAGCCATCCTTTTATCTACTTCCTAAGCTACACAAACCAGGCAACCCAGAAAGGCCCATAGTCTCAGCTTGTTCCTGCTCTACAGAACATCTCTCACTTTCAGGACAGTATCTCTCAACCTCTTGTCACTGATCTGCCCACTTATCTTACGGACACGAATCATGATTTCACTGCTCTTCTGGTCACATCTACCGTATCTTCACTCTTGATGTAGTGTCCATCCCTCGTGTTCAGGGACTTCAGGCTGTCGAGTTCTTTCTGAACTAAAGACACCATCCCTCTATTCCTGCCCCTACTATTATGCACCTAACACGACTTGTTCTAAAATTCAACTCGTTAGAATTCAGTGCCTGTAGTTCAACAAGATTAGCGATGTGGCCATGGGTACCAAAATGGGCCCCAGCTGCGCATGACTGTTCATGGGTTATTTCGAACAGAAGGTTCTGGAATCCTATAGAAGTCCTTTTCCAGCCTTCTATAGATGCTACATAGATGATGGTACTGGGGTCACATCTATGCCAGAGGAAGACCTTGATACCTTCATTAGTTTCGTTAATAAGTTCAATCCTGTCATTTCTTTCACGTCTCATGTCTCTACAACTTCCACTAACTTTCTCGACATTGCCGTCCTATCGGCCCTACCAGACTTACCACGTCTGTCCTCTATAAATCTACAGACTCTCACAGTTATCTCTTGTACTCTTCCTCCCGCCCCAGATCGTGTAAGGACTCTATTCTCTTCTCCCAGCTTCTTACGTTGCGACGTTTGTGTACTGAGGATGGCGATTTCCATGATCAAGCTGACAGGATGTTAGATTTCTTCCGCCATCGCGGTTATCCAGAACATGTTCTCACGTCGTCTTGGAACCACATAAGTGATATATCACGGAAACAGGCTCTCACTCCTAAACCGCACTGTAGCTCGGACATAGTAAGGACTCACGCACCACCCCCATAGTATGGCAGTTAAGAAAATACTGTTTCGCCATTTCCTCCAGACCGAGTCTGATACATGTGAACTCTTTGTGGAACCCCCACTGGTGACGTACAGACGGGACGAAAACCTCAGAGACCTATTAGTTAGAAGTCACCGTAAGACGGAGGACTTTTTTTATGATACCAGACGTTGAAGATGTCGTAGATGCAACACTTGCTTGTTTGTTATTGAGTCTAGCCAGATTTCCTTCCCTACGTCCACGTTATCAGTTCAGATGGGCTTCACACAGTGTCATTTATGCCATTATGTACAAACATTGCGATATGAAGTATATAGGGAGACCGGTTTACGCTTATAACACCGTTTTTATTAACATCTAAACGATATTTCCACGAGGGCATGGGCCCCTGTGGCTAAACATTTTTCCAAATAAACCACAGGGGAAACCATGATATCTTTGTTAGTCCAATCCGCTCTTGCTATTTTTATGTACGATCTCGGAAGGTTCTAGAACAGCGCCTTATTTTCCAGGCCGGCTGTCTCCACTCAGCTGGAATTAACAATATATTCAGTTTCCTTTAACTTGTTTAGACTTCCACCTATGTTCTGCTATTTATATTCTACTTCTTGTCTTAGCCCCCCGCATTTCGTTGCAATTCTTCATTCATCGGTTTCACGCTATCTCCCAGCGTCCCCTCTTTCCCCCCCCCCCTCCCCCCGTCCATGCCACCCCACCACCACCTTCTTCTCTAGCGGCTTAGCGGTATTTATTGCCTCCTAATGGAGGTGAAGACGCCCTATAAGGTAATCAGCGACCCTAGCTGATATGCCAGGGTCAAGGTTAGCGACCCATAGCTGACAAAGACCCTGTCTCACCTCTCCGTGGTACCCCCAGTAACAGTCCTAGCCTGGATAACGGGACAGGGATCGCCATAGTCCCCATGATGGTGGAGTCAGCTAAAGAAGAACTGCACACACCCCATGCTTTTTAGCTGTACTCCGGGACTGAAAAAGTAGCTGCTATAACCCACTCTCACGCTGATACGATGCTGTGCCTCAACATCTCTACAGCATCGGCTGCAAAGAACAACAGCTCGCAGTTACAGGGAGTTCGTACAAGTACAAGTGTCTCCTGATCTTTTTTCTGCGCCCTCCTCCAATTCGCATCGTTCTCCCCTTTCACCGCCCCTAACATCCGATTGGTTCAATTTGTTTTCCTTTGTGGTCTCCCAACTTTGTCTTTAGGGCGCATTCTGTTGTATTGTAATACAAGGAGAGATGCTACAAAGCTAAATTTTTCATTTTCATGTTTCTTCTTTTATTACATGCTATGTGTGTTTTTGTATGTAATCCTTGAAAAAGGCTCATGTCGATATATTGGATGTTGTATGTTTTTCATTATTTGTTTTTTTTCCTCACTTCTCTCAGTCCCTATATGGCTTTATAAAACTATATCATACACCATATATCTATCTATTACTCTTCTCACGTTGTTTATACTTGTGTGTTTCTATTGCCTGCTACTTGAAAGCTGTTTACGTTTCGATGTTTCTAACTACTGCTTATTACTCTTCTCACGTTGTTTATACTTGTGTGTTTTTATTGCCTGCTACTTTAAAGCTGTTTACACTTCGATGTTTGTAACTACTGCTTATTACTCTTCTCACTTTGTTTCTCTTCTAAGTTTACAAATGCTGACTACCTGATTCTTCTAATGTTTGCCGTAAACGCCATCTAGTCTCTTTTTTATTTCTTTCTCTCTCTCTCTCTCTTCCTCTCTTTCCCCTAATTAGCCTCCGTCCTCTTTCACTCTTCTTTTAGCTAAGTCCCTACTATAAATAGGTAAATAGCACTATTTATACAACGGTCGAATTTTTAGAAAGAAAACAGCACATGTTAAGAAGAAAACAGCACATGTTAGGTAGAAAACAGCACATGTTAAGAAGAAAACAGCACATGTTAAGAAGAAAACAGCACACGTTAGGCAGAAAACAGCACATGTTAAGAAGAAAATAGCACATGTTAAGAGGAAAACAGCGCATGTTAAGAAGAAAACAGCACATGTTAGAAAGAAAACAGCACATGTGAGAAAGAAAACAGCACATGTTAGGTAGAAAACAGCATATACTTTGAAGAAAACAACACATGTTAGGTAGAAAATAACACATGTTAAGAAGAAAACAGCACATGTTATGAAGAAAACAACACATGTTAAGAAAACAGCACATGTTAGGTAGAAGACAGCACATGTTAGAAAAAACAGCACATATTAAGAAGAAAACAGCATGTGTTAGAAAGCAAACAGGACATGTTAGAAAGAAAACAGCATATGTTGAAAACAGCACATGTTAGGTAGAAAACAACACATGTTAGGTAGAAAACAGCACATGTTAGGTAGAAAACAGCACATGTTAAGAAGAAAACAGCACGTGTTAAAAAGAAAACAGCACATGTTAGAAAGAAGACAGCACATGTTAGGTATAAAACAGCACATGTTAGAAAGAAAGCAGCACATGTAAAGAACGGATAGTTAAATTCTGCACAGTTTATGAAATGAGAATATTCGTAAATAAAAATAAGACACAAAAAATTTTAAAGTAAAAGAACTCTACCAGGATAAGAAAACTCTTTATTATACGCACATAATTCTACACCAGAAACATGTTAAAAAGCTGAAGCGATACGTATAACTTGCTGCGACGATAAGTGTTTAAAACAAACATGAAGACTAAAAACTCGTCACTTCATACAGTCATCACAAAAGAACTTGTATCAATTACTTGTCTCAGTTACTTGTAATTACTTGTATCAATTAGTTGTAATTACTTTTATCAGTTACTTGTAATTGCTTGTATCAATTACTCGTAATTATTTGTGTCAAAATCCTGGACCCAAATAAGTGCGGGAGTTTTATAAAATGCGTGCTGGCGGTATTTGTAATTCTTTCATGTGTGTCCCTTTTGAAATGCATCTAAGAGTTACTGGTGATCCTTTCACGTGTGTACCTTATAAGATGTATCCGGATTCTAATTGTAATCCCTCATGAGATGTGTCTAGATGGCAGTGATAATTCATTCACAAGTCCTTTGTAAGAAATGCTGAAATACCTTATCATTCTCACTGTACTTCGCATTATATCCTTATTTCTTTATATTTCCTTACCAACAACATCTGTGTGTGTGTGGTCCAGTGCCCCTCGCCTTACAGGTAGATCTTCTTCGTCATAGCAGGTTAACAAATTCTATAATAGTATATTCATACCACATAATAATCTAACAATGGTATATTTCAGCGGTTCTCAAATGATTTCGAACTGCACCTCAGATCACACCCCTAGCGCCTCTATACAGTATATACACAGAATACAATGGTTCTCAACTTTCCAGGTCCTAGTTCCCCCTTCTATACCCAAGCTGCCTCCGATATATAAAATCTTCATCCTGTGTGAACATATTCACATTCAGTGCTGCCCTATGTTCTCTCCCTCCCCAGTTGGAAAAAATTCATGTCTGTCTGTCTGTCTGTCTGTCTGTCTGTCTGTCTGTCTGTCCCCGATTGGAAAAACTCCCTCCCCTTAAACTCTCTCTTACTCTCCTCCAGCATGGAAAAAAAATCTCCTCCCTTCGGATTCTCTTTCTCATAAACAGGAAAAATCTATCTCCCGATAACTACCTACTTCCCAGTTAAGTTACTTACTAGTAGTTTAATTCCATTCTTTGCTCCTCCTCCTTCCACCATCCTCCAATAATCTTCTCATCCACCACAAAAAAGAGAGGGGCGGGGGGAGAAGGTGTAGGGGGTGGCAACACATCTGGTTTGAAAACCGCTGTTACAATCACATCATTGTCGAGCACTCTCGTGACATAAGAACTTGAGGAAAGTCCGATGGTCTGTTGAAAAGCGATCAGTCCTGACCCACGTCACAAAACGTGGAAGTAATTTTGGCACCGCAGATGGGAAGTGTTATTTTATAATGTAGAGTGTCAAGTTACAGGATCGTAGCCATAATTTTGTGATTTTTTTTTTTTTAGGGAAAAATCAATGACAAAATCATGTGAACAAAAGATGTGGACTTTTCAGATGGGGAACTCTGGCTTGTCAGGAAGTTCTTACTCTCGAAGAAGAAAACTCCAAAGAAAAAATCCACGAGTGTCTGTTGCTAACATAGATAATATGAACTTCATTTATTATTCAAATTTTACTGAACACAAGACCGAAAGCAAATCATTAAATCAAATCACCTTCTTAAAATGCATAAATATATATTTGTCAGACGAATAATAAACAATATACATACGTAATAATGTACGAAAGAAATAAATGGAGTTATGAAAACAAGATATATATATTTTTTTCTTTTTTTACTTAATACGTAAGATACCTGTAAAATGTCTTAATGCTGTCTTGATCTGACGTCAATAAATTATTGCACTGCTAAGAACTATATAGTTCATAATGCTGGCCCTTCGGATTATGTTGAATTACATGACATTTTTTTTTTTTTTGGGAGGGGGGATAAAAATTATCATACTTGTAGCTCTGTTAACTATTTTAACATTACCAGTTCTACAACTGATGTAACAGATACCGTATTTATTCCTTAATACAGGCATTTAGCACGAATGATATGGAAGACATAGCTGTCCTTTATAGCAAGCAAGCAAAGGTAACCCTTTCGTGCCTTAGAGGCACATAGGGATATGGTGTTAGTGCCCATATTTTCCTTGACCTGTCAGCACACTAGAGGGTGATATGGTCAGTATCACGCCTGTCTGCCTTTCCTTCCCCAACTCCAGAAGAAGTCGGGTACCCATTTCTACAGCTGGGTGACTGGGGTGCCGCCGGCCGGATTCGAACTCCCGACCTTCGCCATGAGAGACCAGTGCACTAACCACTTCGCCACTCAGACACCCCTGTCCTTTATAAGAGGTGTAATATTTATACAACAGAAGTTCCTGTTACTGAAGAAAGCCAGCTGTAAAGTTGTCGAAAATGAACAAACATCGTAACGGAATGGACATGTAAAGGGATCTCTATGGTTTCAAAATACGCACAGCGGATTCTACGAAGAAATTAAATTCTCTATGCTGTTATATAAATGATTTCTAAACTGACATATATTCTCATATGTATATGTTTATGTATTGTTTCAATTACTGAGATGAGTTTATGAGGAAAGGTCACTTTTGTATCTTTACGAAGGTTGAGTTCTAGACCTCAGAGTAGGTCAGAAGGCCACTTTTGTATCTTCCTAGACCTCAGAGTAGGTCAAAAGGTCACTTTTGTATCTTTACGAAGGTTGGGTTCTAGACCTAAGAGTAGGTCAGAACATCATGGCTGGAAACAGCAATGAATGAAAATAAAACAAGAAAGTAATAGCATAAATGCACAAAAACGTTTAAAAATATATAAAATACCATTTTTTTTCAAACTGAAATATCTTATATTATGTACAATGAAAATACATAAAGTGTTTTGCAATACGAAGTCTTATACAAGAACGAACACCATAATTTTGTATATAATTACGCAAAATGTGAGATTTTTTTTAATGCATCATTTTTAAAATGTAGCTTTAAAAACTTATTTCCATCTGTTTTATCAGTGGTTCTTACTCCGGTATACGCGAACATCAAGAGGGTCCACAGAAGGATTTTTGGGGATCCATGAATCAACAAATGGAGTTAGGTGGATTTTAAAAAAAAAACTGCTAGCGTCATCTACTTTCTTTTTTATTGTTTTATTTTTAATAAGGTGTCCGCAGTTCTCAGACAGGAGACAGGGGAGTCCACGTCCAACAAACGGTTTAAGAACCACTGTTTTTAGAGAGAGACGGTCGAATCCAAAGAGAACATAATTTTGGCATGCAGAACTCCACGCAAAAGCAGCAAAGTTTTATATACAACGTCAAGCGAAATAAAAATAAGAATTGTTGAAACGAATGAAAATGAAACCTGCCTTTTGTTGTACAAGATACAAAATACGGGGCATTTCTCTAAACATTTCACATCGCCTGGATTAAAAAAGAAAACATGATTAATGAAAACATTCTTTAAGGAAAACAAATATTTAGTCATTCAAAAGTTTGAACGTTTATAGTTAAAACAAATATTAACTCAGCTAAAAAGTTGTAACTTTAGAATTAGTAGAAATATTTATTAGTTTAAAAATTTTCAACTTTAGTGTTCAAACAAATATTTACTCATTTAACAAGTTTTAACTCTAGAGTTAACTAACACTCTCTTATGAAAACTTCAAAATTGACTATGGCCTAACCAATCTATTCTCGTAGCGAAATTTCTAAAATTGTGAGCTGGCATGTTTAACTCTTTGACTGCCGGCAGATTTTACTATGACGTAAATCTCAGCTACAGCGCACTAATTTTAACACCAGTTTTGCCTAACAATCAAAAGGAAAAAAGAAACATGCAGATGTCATTGTTAGTAGAAGACTGAATCAGTTGAAACAACTGTTTCACATATAACAATACTGTAAACATTTCATAAAATTAATCACAGTTTTTTAAGATGTTTTTCATCAGCGAAAACTACACGAAAACTCAATGAACTGAGAATAATGCAAACATCATGCATGGTAATATCTGTGCAGTTTCACCTTGAATATCTCATGATTACTGGCCTCTGATGTTGTTGGTATACATGAAATAGTTTAGGTCACAAGTTCAAAAATATGTACAGTATAAATCAGAGATTCAAACGTGGAATATTTCAATGAAAAGACAAAGTAAGCTTTCATAAGGACATTTCTTTCTTTATACACAATGTTCAGGGAGTCAAGACCTTGTCAACTTAGGCATTCAGCGAGCCATATTTGACTATAGCTGGCCAAGACCCTGTCCCAACTCTCTGTTGATACCCTTAGTAACAGGTCCAGCCATGGTAGTGGAGCCTGCTAAAGAAACATTGCATACCGTCTACTTTTTAGCTCTCTCGTGGGCCACCTTTACCAACTCCTAATCTGACACGACCTTGTACCTCAACACTTTCCTCGAATAGGAGGTACTAAACACCAGCTCGCAGTTGCCGATAGAAGAAGAAGAAGAAGAAGACAGTGTTAAGATTTTTTCCAAGTGGTGAAATAATTCAGGGTGATCGTTGAAGCAAATATGGAGATGTTTCCTTGGCAACAAGAAAAGGATTGGGCTGCAGAGTGGCTGACACCACTTATTATCACTGTTACTCTAAACACTGCACTCACATCCTAGCTAGACAACGAAATAATTTCACCCCGACTCTTAAGAGAGGAACGCTTCTGTGAAAGATAGGACACAAGACTAAATGAATAGACGACTGAAATTGTCATCTAAACCACATGTCTCTGCAGTCTGTTATTTGTGCAGTTTGTTTTAATATTTGTCCAGATCTTAACTCTGTTTTCTCACTAAGAAACTTTTAAAAGGCTTACTATGACAAAAATTATTTTAAAAAAACATAACTTTAGCTGTCTGGGTTTGCTCTTTGTTTTGGAGATTCGAAGTTTAAGCTATTGCAAAGGCTAAGGAAAGCGCTTTAATCAACTGTGAGCAATGCTGCTAAGTGCATGCACTTACTCCGGGAAAACATGCATTCAACTTTATATACTCTATACGTTCCCTAGGAAATCTAGAAAGCCATGCAAAAACCATCATCATCATCATCATCATCATCATCATGAAATAAAACGTTTCTGCTTCTTCTATCCTCCTCTTCTTCTTTGTAGCCATCGTCATCATCATCATGATGAAATAAAGCTTATCTGCTTCTTCTATCTTCCTCTTCTTCTTTGTAGCCATCGTCATCATCATCATCATCATCATGAAATAAAGCTTATCTGCTTCTTCTATCTTCCTCTTCTTCTTTGTAATCATCATCATCATCATCATCATCAATTTAAAATGAGTCATCTGTTCTAGTCCAGCAGGACTCAGAGAAACAGCGACTTACTTTACGCTGAGTCAAAAATTCGTCAAGTGTTTCTTCGCTACCTTAATTTCGGTCAAGGTCCCCGTCTTAAACGATGACCTGTTATTTGTGACTTCCTGCTGCCGTCACGTGCTACCTCGTGCTGAACACGTGCATAGCCGTTGCGTAAAAACTGAATCTCGAGATAAATGATCAGCGAAAAAAAAAGTATATATTTCGGGCAGCGAAGTTGTCGTTCGTGTCCTCCGGAGGCGTTACTGGAAGACTAGGCTGAATAGCTCCGTCGCTGCCCGTGAAATCTGCAGTGTGGAAGGGGAAGGGACAGTTGATGGCAGCGCTGCAAGAAAGTGGTTCCAAAGGTTCAACTCTGGGGACACCGACAGATCATAGTCAAGCCCAGGTCGGGCCCCCACCCGACCACCAATAATGAAGCCCTCCGTCAGAGCTGAAGAAAACAAGCCCAGGTCCGGCCTCCCACTCGACCATCAATGATGAAGCCCTCCGTCAGAGCTGAAGAAAACAAGCCCAGGTCGGGCCTCCCACTCGACCACCAATAATGAAGCCCTCCGTCAGAGCTGAAGAAAACAAGCCCAGTTCCGGTACTCTGCGCTTATCAGCCTCGCTGGGCCCTTCTCAAAGCTCCAACGTTCGGCATTTGTACGAGACCCTCTTCAGCAGCGGGCAGCCTCGAGGGGCCCCCACGACCTCACTCCCCAGCATGCCCAGAGACGCGTTGACGTCTGTCGTCTGTTTCTCCGCCGTATCGTCATTGGGGATGAAAAGTGGACAGGTACCCCAACACAGTTACCCTAACACAGGTACCCCAACACAGGTACCCCAACACAGGTACCCCAACACAGTTACCCCATGGCTCCAGCTAAACCAAGTGGCAGGAGTGGTTTTCCTACGAGGCTGGTTCGAGAAGATGTTTCTGTACAGCAATGGAATTCATTCATTTGCATGTCCCTTGCGGAACTTTGCCTCCCTAACAGCTCTCCTGTAGGCCTCTCGGTTGTGAGCAAGATGGCCTGCTGCTGATGCACCCATTTGCAGATCATCAACGATGTCCTGCATCCATCTTTGCATGGTCTTCCTCTATTTCTTTTTCCCATTCCAAGATGGTTTTCTCTAGATTATCATGACGTTGAATGTGTCCAAAATATCCAAGTTTTCTCTGTTTAATCCTCTTTACTAGCCAGCCTTCTTCAATATTAAGTTCTTGCAGTATGGATATATTTGTTCTCTTTTTGTGTCCATGATATTTGAAGAACTCTTCTGTAGCATTTACTACATTTTGTAGAATTCACTGCAAAAAGAAAATGTGACGAAATTCTGACTCAACACAGTAAAAGCACTTACTGAGTAGTCAGTACATACACACACATCTGAAATAATCCACACTCATTACTGAGCTTCAAATGTACTAAGATTCATGAACGATAACTTTTACTCTCTAGAAGTAACCAGTACCGTAAGAATGGTGTCTTTTTAAATACCTGCGTTCGCTAAAGCTTTTATTTCGTTCTTTTCTTTTTCTGTTTCCGCCATCCGGTTTAACTTTAATGATAATGCTATGCATAGGGCACTGGATAGAGTGTTTTCGGCTCTTAATCGGAGGTAGGTCGTTCAAGTCCGGCCGGAGGCGTCCCAGCCACCCAGTTTTAGAATAAGGTACTCAGCACTTTCTGGAGATTTGGAAAGAAAGGCACCCAGGCGTGATGTTGATGACATTATCCTGCAGGGAAAAGGAAAACTATGAGCTCTGTAACATTTCTTCTTCTTTTTCTTCTTCGTTCGCACTCAGAGGGGCCTTGTGTCGCAGTCACGCGCCTCTCGGCCCAAATCATCCATCTTTAGCCACAACGCATTTTTAGGACCCAGTTCGTCTTCCAGCTGGTTTTCATACTCATTTGGTCAGACAACTATCTGTTCCGATGAGCATCTCTAGGAGGTAGAACAGGGTCTTGACCGGATACGTTTATGCCGATCCTGGCACAAGCAGTCAGCTATGGGACGCTGACCACTATCTCAGTCAGCCTGACTGGGTCTTCGCTCCAGGAACTCTAACATACGAGACCTCTGGAAAGAATTTTCTTGGGGCGGTGGAAAACTGTAATTCCCTCCCAGGCGACTATTCCAAGCTTAATCTAATGATTACAAGACCCTCTCACCCCACTCCCCCCACCCTTAACAGAAAGAGAAATCATCCAGGGCTCCGCATTTTTAAATCCACCAGTTGGACTCTGGTCTCCTTTTGGATATGTATCCAAACCGTATCTCTGTCTCTAAGGCATGACAGGACTTAAAAGTTTTGTTTCAGCGTGTACATTTGTAACACAGGCCATTACGTTTAGTAAAAATCTGCTTTTAATTTATCTATCCATCTTATTCTAGTGTGTTCTCTGTTTCTGGTTTCTTGATATCTCATAACGCGAAAATTTTGCTTTACAGTTCAGAAACAAAAAACAACAACAAGGGGGGAAAACATCTCATGGATGTGGGAACAGTGAAGTGATGGATCCAAGGTGATCGTATTGATAGTTCTTTGTCCTGTCACTGTTTGGTGGTTTGCTTGTCGTATCTGTATCCATGCTCGGAGACATGGATATTCTTTTAAAGTGCTTTGTCTACTATTTTTCTCCCTCTCCCACGTCTAAAGTGCTTTGTCTATTTTTCTCCCTCTCTCACGTCTAAAGTGCTTTGTCTATTTTTCTCCCTCTCTCACGTCTAAAGTGCTTTGTCTACTATTTTTCTCCCTCTCCTACGTCCAAAGTGCTTTGTCTATTTTTCTCCCTCTCCCACGTCTAAAGTGCTTTGTCTATTTTTCTCCCTCTCCCACGTCTAAAGTGCTTTGTCTATTTTTCTCCCTCTCTCACGTCTAAAGTGCTTTGTCTACTATTTTTCTCCCTCTTTACTATTTTTCTTCCTCTCTCACGTCTAAAGTGCTTTGTCTACTATTTTTCTCCCTCTCTCACGTATAAACTACTTTGTCTACTATTTTTCTCCCTCTCTCACGTATAAACTACTTTGTCTACTATTTTTCTCCCTCTCTCACGTCTAAAGTGCTTTGTCTTACTATTTTTCTCCCTCTTTCTCACGTCTAAAGTGCTCTGTCTACTATTTTTTCTCTCTCTCGTGAAAAGTAGTTTGTCTGTTATTTTTCTCCTTTTCCTAGGATTTCAGATCTCTCTCTCTCTCTCTCTCTCTCTCTCTCTCTCTCTGAACGTTAAGTGCCAAAGGCACATGGGGCTTCCGCAAGGGTTTTCCACAAATGCCTGTCTTTTGCCTTTTTGTTTCCCCGCTCATGCCCAGGTGAGTCCTCTACTGCTCAAAATCCTCTGTGTTGTTCTTCTCCATGTCTACTTTTGGTCTACCCTTAACTTCTGTTCCCCTGTGGTGTCCATCTTAGTGCTGTTTTTGGTAGTGAGTTGTCAGTCATCCGAACACATGTCCCAACCATCGCCAGCGTCTTTCCTCAATAATTTCTGTCAATGGGTTCATCTGCATTTCTGCCAATAAGATGTTATTTCTTACGGTGTTTGGCCAAAATATTCTTCTAATTCTCCGTAAACATTTAGTCTGGAAAAAATTCTTGGTCTTCCACGGGCTCTCCTTCCATTTTTCCTGTTGTTATAATATTTTCAATGCCCCCTCTTCTCATTACATGTCCTATAAAAGTACATTATCTCTCTTATTTTTTACAAGATTTTTTTTTGTGTGTCTCACCAGCTCTTCTCATATATTCTTCATTGGTTATTTTTGCTGTTCAGGGAATTCGCAACATTCTTCTAATAAACCATATTTCTGCTGCTTCCAATGACTTGTGCAGACCTGCATATTGTCCATGATTCACTTCCACATAATAAAATAGGTTCAATATGGCATCTTAGGACTCGTTTTCTAACATCCATTGATAAGGATTTGTTACAGAAATTCTGTAGCTTAGATTCAGTCTCTCTAGCAGGTACCAATTTTTAGACAAGCATACACACGATCTCCTACAGAATTTCTGTGTCAGACCTCGTTTCTTTCCGGGTGTCACGATCCCTCGTGTCTACTGAACGGTTACTAATGACTAGGCCTACAAAACACCATTTTTTGGAGGTGCTAGTTAGCTCAATTGGTTAGTACGCTGTTATCTCGTGGCTAGACGGCTGTTCGTTCTACCTGAGTCCGTTTTCGAATCTCAGATAATTCTCCTGTGATTTTTCTTTCTCTCATGTTTCACTAAAGTGCTTTGTCTACAATTTTTTTCGAGGTCTAATCCTACAACATTGTGTTCTCTTACTTTACCAAGGTATTTTAATTCCTGCACCTGCTTTAGAATATTTCCATTTAACTTTATACATAACAAGGTATAAATAAAACAAACAATTCCTTTAAGAGTTAGACATTGTGTTTCAAATTATGGACCAGATTTCATTAATGGAAAGAAAACAAGTTTTTCACTGTGTAATGTCAGAAAAAAATTGTCCCGTAAATACTGTACACAGTACCTGTGTGCCCTAAGGAACTGACAGGTTTTATAATAACATCCGCTTCATGGCGGATAAATGACAGGTTTTACACAACGTTTGTCGCTCTGCGAAACAAAGGTCTACCGACGGGAAACATCTCCGCTTTGCATGGTCAGGAGGGAGCACTGACAAGAAGAGGGGGACAGCCGGGGTTGCATCTCTGGGGCCCATGGGTGTTGAGGGGGCAGGCTCCGTTGTTGTTGTTGTTGTTGTTGTTGTCACTCTTTGTCGTATTTGCAGTGACGGGAGATGGTGAATGGTCATCATCATGGCCGAATTTGCAGTTGATTTTGAGCAAGAAATATCGTGTGATCTCTCCCTCTCTCTCTCTCTCTCTCTATCTCTTTCTCTCTCTCTCTCTCCCTCTCTCTGTCTTTGATCCATGCCAGTCAGGCGTTGGTCGTCACTGATTTCAGCAAACATTTATCATCTGATATGTGTTGGACTATGCTTTGTTTCACTCTTCTATAACACCAAATATTTTGTTTATTTGTCTTCCTCAGTCCATTTTTCCCTCCATTTTTGTCTCTAGGTGTTCCAGTCTGATTCTTATCAGAACATGTCCCACAAATCCAGTAATGGGGGGAGGGTCTAGAGAGAATAGAAATGGAGGGGTTTAGAGAGAACAGTAATGGAGGGAGAGGTCTAGAATGAACAGTAACCGAGGGAGAGGTCTAGAGAGAACAGTAACCGAGGGAGGGGTCTAGAGTGAACAGTAATGGAGGGAGAGGTCTAGAGAGAACAGTAATGGAGGGAGAGGTCTAGAGAGAACAGTAATGGAGGGAGGGGTCTAGAGAGAACAGTAATTGAGAGAGAGGTCTAGAGAGAACAGCAATGGAGGGAGAGGTCTATAGAGAATAGTAATGGAGGGGTCTAGAGAGAACAGTAATGGAGAGAGAGGTCTAGAGAGAATAGTAATGGAGGGAAGGGTCTAGAGAGAACAGTAATGGAGGAAGGGGTCTAGAGAGAGCAGTAATGGAGGGAGGGGTCTAGAGAGAACAGTAATGGAGGGATGGGTCTAGAGAGAACAGTAATGGAGGGAGGGGTCTAGAGAGAACAGTAATGGAGGGAGAGGTCTAGAGAGAACAGTAATGGAGGGAGGGGTCTAGAGAGAACAGTAATGGAGGGAGGGGTCTAGAGAGAACAGTAATGGAGGGAGGGGTCTAGGGAGAACAGTAATGGAGTGGCCCAGAGAGAACAGTAATGGAGGGAGAGGTATAGAGAGAACAGTAACCGAGGGAGGGGTCTAAACAGTAATGGAGGGAGGGGTCTAGAGAGAACAGTAATGGAGGGAGAGGTCTAGAGAGAACAGTAATGGAGGGAGGGGTCTAGAGAGAACAGTAATTGAGAGAGAGGTCTAGAGAGAACAGCAATGGAGGGAGAGGTCTATAGAGAATAGTAATGGAGGGGTCTAGAAAGAACAGTAATGGAGAGAGAGGTCTAGAGAGAATAGTAATGGAGGGAAGGGTCTAGAGTGAACAGTAATGGAGGGAGAGGTCTAGAGAGAACAGTAATGGAGGGAGGGGTCTAGAGAGAACAGTAATGGAGGGGCCCAGAGAGAACAGTAATAGAAAATCCTATTAATAAGTGTGTGGGGGAGGAGGTAAAATCAGTTCATGGGGGAAATCTGAAACAGATGATTGGGGATAATGGAAATATATGACGGAGGTATGGAAAACAGATGATGGAGGTATGAAGATCTCTGAACAACTGGTGAAAGAAAAATTTCCTTAGATTATCATTTTTCCTCTGTTTTTTTTTTAACCCTCCCTATGTGATGTAACCTTAAACTATTGAAATGTTAATGAAGCCATATACATGCCTAACAGAACTAGTGATAATAAAGATGATTTTCATAACTAGGAGAAAAGGATATATGGGGCAATCCATAATGGATGTGAAGATACATTGGGGTATGATTACTTATTAAGTAGTCCCTAAGAAGTATTGGGGAGTATCTGACAGTCCAATGAGAGTCTGTAATCAGAAAAAGAATTGACTCTCTTTCTATACTTGATGGAGGAATGGGGGTGCGGGGGGAGAGAAGCTGCCAGTTTTGGTAATCAGCGACCCATAGCTGACACGCTAGAGTTAGGGTTGGGGAAACAAGGCCGACATGCTAGAGTTAGGGTTGGCGAACCAAGGCTGACATGCTAGAGATAGGGTTGGCGAACCAAGGCTGACATGCTAGAGTTAGGGTTGGCGAACTAAGGCTGACATGCTAGAGTTAGGGTTGGGGAACCATGGCTGACATGCTAGAGTTAGGGTTGGCGAACCAAGGCTGACATGCTAGAGTTAGGGTTGGGGAACCAAGGCTGACATGCTAGAGTTAGGGTTGGGGAACCAAGGCTGACATGCTAGAGTTAGGGTTGGAGGACCAAGGCTGACATGCTATAGTTAGGGTCGGCGAACCAAGGCTGACATGCTAGAGTTAGGGTTGGGGAACCATGGCTGACATGCTAGAGTTAGGGTTGGCGAACCATGGCTGACATGCTAGAGTTAGGGTTGGCGAACCATGGCTGACATGCTAGAGTTAGGGTCGGCGAACCAAGGCTGACATGCTAGAGTTAGGGTTGGGGAACCAAGGCTGACATGCTAGAGTTAGGGTTGGCGAACCATGGCTGACGTGCTAGAATTAGGGTTGGGGAACCAAGGCTGATATTCTAGAATTAGGGTTGGGGAAGAAAGGCTGACATGCTAGCGTTAGGGTTGGGGAACCAAGGCTGACATGCTAGAGTTAGGGTTGGTGAACCAAGGCTGACATGCTAGAGTTAGGGTTGGCGAACCAAGGCTGACATGCTAGAGTTAGGGTTGGGGAACTATGGCTGACATGCTAGAGTTAGGGTTGGGGAACCAAGGCTGACAGGCTAGAGTTATGGTTGGGGAACCATAGCCGACATGGTAGAGTTAGGGTTGGGGAACCATGGCTGACATGCTAGAGTTAGGGTTGGGAAACCATGGCTGACATTCTATAGTTAGGGTTGGCGAACCAAGGCTGACATGCTAGAGTTAGGGTTGGGGAACCAAGGCTGACATGCTAGAGTTAGGGTTGGGGACCCATAGCTGACATGCTAGAGTTAGAGTTGGCGAACCAAGGCTGACATGCTAGAGTTAGGGTTGGCAAACCATGGCTGACATGCTACAGATAGGATTGGCGAATCATGGCTGACATGCTAGAGTTAGGGTTGGCGAACCATGGTCGACTAAGACCCTGTTTCACTTCACCGTTGATGAAAGGTCTAACCTAGCTAACGGGGCAGGGATCGCCAGTCCTCCATGGTGGTGGAGTCTGCTAAAGAAGTACTACACACTCCCTGCTATTTAACTGCACTCACGGACTGAAAAGCATAGCTCAAATAGCCCATTCCTAAGCCTACACGACGTTGCGCCTCAATGTCTCCATCGCATCAGCTGCAAAGGACACCAGTTAGCGAAGAAGATGATGTAGGAACAACGTGATACATTTCGCCATTTGCGTCCATCACTAGCGACCTTGAACACACCAGGAAGCTGGCATATTAAAATTGGGTATGTCAAAACAATGGCAAAACAAAACTTGACACAAGATGAAAGGTAAATACTCTACAATCTCACTCTTGTCAGAAACAGTAAACAGTCTGCAGATGTTTGTTGATGGTAACCTACTCTTTTCGTTTAGTAAAAAAACGTATTACTGTGCAAAGTGCGAGGAAGTGTAAAACCTAATTTTTATGCAAGCTGGGCGTAAAACACATGCCGTCAAGGTTGCCAACGCTAGCGGGAGGAGAGAATATTAAAAAGAAAAACATCTTTAATTTCAAGATTTTGATAATTATTTCTTTGACTTAAAAAAAAGTAGGACATTATATTTAGAATGGTTCCTATTTCAGCTATTATATTCGCTCTCACTGTTGGCTACCTTCCAGAAAGCGAACAATTGTGTACACCGGATATTATTATGCATACAAAACACACTGGCAGAACTGACGAATAGAAAGAATGTATGATAAAATAATTCAACAAGATAGCGAATGACCGAGAGAAGTGATGATCCCTTGCTACCAGCAGCCCCACGAGTCTTTGGCACTGAAGAGGTAAGACATAGACAGAATTCAACAAAGCAAGGGAGTAGACGAACAAAATTGTAACGAAAGATTTGTTAGACAAATGTAAGGTGTGTTCAAGCGGTGACACCCGCATAGTGATAAATAATTTTACAAGTAACGGACAATACGCATTGTTAACAGGCTACGCGTACAAACACTGTTAACAGTATACGGGTACAAACACTGGCTATTTATCTGAAAACACGGCATATCATTGTTCTAGGTAACGTACTTTCGACACGGCATATCATTGTTCTGGGAAACGTACCTTGGACACGGCATTTACCATTAAACTCTCAAACCAGCTGACCAAAAACACCAGAATCACACAAACAACTTTATAATAAACACATCATGTCATGTTTTGCCCACGGGAGATCTGACGTGACGTCTGTTATTTAGCACGGTTAGGGTTTTTTTTTCTTGTCCATCTTTGAAAGCAATAGAAATATAAGAGCCATATGACTGCATTCTGGGAGTTAGTCGAAGTACATGACGATTAGCTTTAAACTTATCCCTATATACTGACTGAATACTTATTAAATCTTTCTTGATACATTATTCTACGAGGATAAAGCAAATAAAAGTTAGAAAATGAGAATAAAATGTCCAAAAAAAAGAACACATAGAAATCCTTTAGTAGTACCAACTGCTAACACATAGGTCAGTGACTAGAGAGAAATCCCGTTATGTCTTGTTAGAATTTATTTTAATGAATGTTAAAGAATATATGTTGGAAGAACTCTCAAGAAAATGTATTTTTGTTTATGTATATGCCTTCGTGTGTGCTGGAGGGCAAAAAAGCGTTACAAAGATACGCTCAAAACCTCACTCACAGCCTTCGGGATAGACATAAACTCTTTGGAGGCCATAGCACAAGTCCGCCCATCATGGAGGGCTATAACCACCCTGACAAGAATTGAAAGTGCCCAGCACAAACGCGCAATGCGAAATGCCAAGGCAGCACAAGCACCCACAATTGAATCTGGACATATTTGTCCCATGTGTGGCAACACTTTTAGAGCTCGTATAGGGCTAATTGGTCCCGCACGGACACACTCCTTCTTACTTTGACTAAGATGAGTGTGTGGTCATCATCGAAGACGATGGAGCGAACAACAATAACGTGCGTATGTGAACGCGCTATTTTGTTAGGCTAAATATATGTTTTCTTATACTATGAATGTGCCAGTTTAACGTTGCACTCTTTTGATATGTTTTTCCCTAATGTGATTTGTATACTTGTATTAAATCGAGTGTGAGGGAAGAATGAAAGATGGAGTGATGAAGGGCAGAATGTAAGACGGACCTGTGTGTCCAATTCTTTACTCTTTAAAAATAAAGATCATTCATTCATTCGAAGATCATTCATTAGTAGTACCAACTGTTAAGACAAAGGTCAGTGACTAGATAGAAATCCCTTAGTAGTACCAACTGTTAAGATAAATGTCAGTGACTATATAGAAATCCCTTAGTAGTAACAACTGTTAACACAAACAAGTCAGTGACTCAGTAAGAAGTCACCCCATCGTCGCTAAGCAGCAAGTTAAGAACAGCGCACATTAAGATAGTGACTACGACATTGTAGATATACTCTAACAGAGAAGTGCGATCTGCCATCCGATTCTTGTTCACCAATGGTCTGAACCCCTCGGACACGCACCGTGAAATATCTGTCGTGTGCGGAGGTGAGTGCATGTGCAAGGCTCAAGTCTACAACTGCATTAGGAAGTTCAAGACAGGTATAAAAAGCTTACACGACGCAACCGTCTTGGTCAGGCACATAAGGGACTCGGTATACCAGTGGCCTTAGAAAGCAAGATAAAGAAACTTTCTTTATAAGCTCAGGTGCACTGAAAAGCAAGCAGACAACTCTGAAAAAGCAGAAATGTTACTTTTCCTTTACCAAATAAAAGTGTTGTATAATGCGCACTTTCTAACTTTCATTTGATTCACCCTCATACAAACATTTTACTGCCCTTTACAATCATCATCATCATTTTTTTGCAGTCTAAGTTTAGCTAAATTTTCAACCTGTATAAATCACTGCCACTCGCTAAAAAGACATTTAATTCAAATTTAGATGAATAGGAAGATTAATGGTTCCGACATTTCATTGCCCTGTTTTCTAAAGACATGCTCGGAAATAGATATATGAACTGGTGAACTCCAGTTTAGGATGTAGAGCTTATGCACCAAACGAACTCTCATCTGTGAGTTCGGGAAAGAAGGTAGCAAAATAAAACTGTTTTAAAAGTCTTGACTATGGTGTAAGAGCTACACTATAAGCTGCGACGATAAATCTGCCAGAATGAAACGAAGAAGTAAAAACCTTTTGCAGAGCTATCAGGGATTTTTGTGCTCGTTTTCCAAAGGACAGCCGATTTTTAAAAATTTGCCTGTAATATATGTATACGTTTAGATTCCCATTAATTAAAAAAAATGATCCTAAGTTTTAGCTCTAAAATATTTCTCAGGCATTTCAAAGCATGAGAAACACTGGTGTATGAAGAAACTATAAGATACTTTTTAAGTTGTTTTCTGAAGGTTTGATATGCTACCACGTTTTATGCTCTGCTTGAAGCTCTTAAGTCAAGGTGTCTTATCTTTAGTACAGTTTTTGAACGGTTCGTTCCCTCAGACATGAAATACAACTCTTAATATTGTGCACTATTAGAACTTGATGTACAGTACAACTCTTAATATTGTGCACTATTAGAACTGTATATACAAACTAAACTTTGGGTGAAGTCCCAAAATAGTTTTATTCCCCT